>JAJPUD010028505.1:0-14629 GCA_023553655.1 Myrmecobius fasciatus
TTTTCAGTTCACCATTTTTATTTTCCAGTGAATTGGTGATTTTTTCCAATTCACCAATTTTGTTTTTCAGTGAACTGTTTTCTTTTTCCAATTCACCACTCCTATTTTCCAGTTTTTGATATTTCTGTTGCCCTGATCTCAATTTATTTCCCCCTTCTTCTTCTAGCTCTCTTTTGAGATTCTTAATGCAATCATCCAGGTAAGCCTTCTGAAAGGGTGACCAACTTAAGTCTGCCTTTGTGGCTTCATCTGGGATTGTTTTCATAATGTCAGGATCTGGGAACTGTTCTATTTTTTCTCCGTAAAAGCTTTCTATGGTGAGAGCTCTCTTCTGCTTCTTGCTCATGATTTAAAGTTGGGATATTGGTCAAAACCAGATATAACTGCAACGATTTGTATTTGCCCTGGGGCAGTTTGCCGAGTTGACTTCCGGTCTGAGGCTGGTCGGGCTAGATTCGCACTAGGACCACGTTTTCAGCTGGTCTCAATCCACCCTTTTCCAAAGTCAGATCTGCCAAAGCACCTGCCCGCAAGCAGAGCAAAGTGGCCCAGGCGTCTCCCAGGGGCTTCCTGGGTGCCCAAAATCCGCCCCTCTATCGCAGGCCCTGACTTCCGCCCTGGCTGGAGTCTGATTCGACCAGTGGCCGATTTCCCCTGAGGCTAACCTTCTCCGGAGTTCATTCACGGTAGATCTTTGATAGAAGTGCGTTATAGTCCGAATGCTTGGAGGTGCTCTCACTTAGAAACCAGCTGGAAGGCTTACTTTGTCTGGGTTTGAGGGAATGTCTCGGGAGTTCACAGAGAAAGCTGTCCGTAGTTCGCCATCTTGGCTCCGCCCCCCAATGGAAATAAATCTAATGTTATTCTAGGTTTCTGATTTTAAAAATGTAAAATCAGTATAACTAACATGATTTATTACTTCTCTTTAGGTTAAATAAGTTGAATGATTCATATTTGTTTTTTTTCCTTATATCATTTATTATTTGCACAAATTTTATTACTCAAACAGGAATAAATACAGTAAAAGCTGACTATAACATTTCTTGAAGTCAATGCAATAGGACTATTCTGTGGCATGATTAAAAATAAAGTGCTGATGTCCAAAAATTTTGGATTCAAATCCAGTTTCTCGGACATAATACCTAGAGAAGTGAAAAGAAACATAGCCTCTGTGACATTCCCAGTTCTTTTCTGTTAGATGGAGATCAAAATAGGATCTATCTTATAGGAGGATTGTAAATATCACTATTTAGCTATAATGTAATATGTATATATATAATATTTAATATATCAATATTACTAGTGTATATAGTAATATATAAATAACTTTTAATGTTTGCAAAGATACATGTAAATATGTATCTTTGCAAACATTAAAAGTTATTTTTATGGAATAATGCAATGATTAAGGCTATCCATGATATATTTGTCAGACCTATATGAGTGAAGTAGCATAAAATTTTGAAAAAAACTCTAAGATTAGCCCAGGTTGTTCCATATATAACTTGTTTGTATTTAGTTGTTTGAACATTATCTTTCCTATTAGTCTGTGAGATGCTTGTGAGAAGATACTTTCTTTTTGTTTGTTTGGTTTGTCTTCCATTGTATCCCCACTGTTTATTTAATATATTGCTTTGTATGTAGTAAGGGAAAAGGGACAGGCATTATGTTATTCACCTGTTTCAGTCATGTCTAACTAACTGTGTGGCATTATTTGGGATTTTACTGCCAAAGATCCTAAACTCATTAATTATTTCCTATTCCAGGAATTATGACAGAGTGAAATGATTTGTCCAGGATCAGTTAGTGAGCTTCTGAGGGCAGATTTGAACTGAAGCTCCTTTCTAATTTTAAATTCAGGAACCTATCTATTGTGCCACATGATGTATTTAATACATATATAATGCAATTTATTTGAATAGAATAGGTAGTAGTTTCAAAAAAGGCCTTCTCTATTTTCATGAAGCTAATTTTCTTGATGATGTAAATACCTACTAGATAAATTACTTTATCTTTCTGGGTAAATTTTGCCTTCTTTATCATGAACTTTGCAATGGGAAGAAAATTGGGCTGTTAGTTTGACTTTGGGAGATAAATTGACACAACAGACTTCTAATAGTCCTTGACTGAGTATTGAATTTTCTAAGAATATTTTTTCCCCAAAAGTTCCATGATGATTATTAAAATTTACTATATTCTCATCTGCCTTAATTTATTGAAGACATGCCACAGAAATTGTTTTTCTTCTATAATCTTAAAACTGAGAGTGAGCCATAGGGAATCTAAAATGAAGGTATTGAAAGCATTTCAATTAATTAATTGTAAAGATGTTTTCCTGGAATGCAGCTCAGTCTCTTCTGAATATGAATCTTCTTGATGAACTTCAACTTATCCAAAAAACTCTCTTCAACAAAAGGAACTCATTTTTAATCAACTCTTTCATCTATACATTTCACAAGAACATTACGTTGCATTCCCACAATTTTAAAGATTGTTCCACGTGTCAATTTGAAAAAAAAATAAGAGTCTCAATCAAAGAATCTCAATTAAAAACAAAGCAAGAAAGACATTAGCCTGTAGTCTGTTGCAGAATCCTGCCAGTATTTTTTTTAAATTAACCTAAACTACTTAATAGGTATTTTATGATCACATTATAAAGTAAATAATATTTTTAAAGTTATGAAAAAGGTGAAGCCACAGAGATGAGATGAAGTTATATGGATGCAAAAGATATCTCTTATCTTAGATTTTTTTTCTTTTCTAGTACATTTATTTATTTTTAATACATTAATATATATTTATGAATTTTGAATCATGTTGGCAGAGGATAATCAAAGCAAAAGAGAAAAAAAATAACAGTGGGAGAGATTTATTTAAATCCTTTTCTCTCTTTTTCCTATATGTTTTGAGGGTTATTATTACACAATATGGGAAATCTGCAAATTCTTTGTGATCAAAGTTCAACTAGTGAATATGTCTTTTATTTTATTTTATTTTTTTTAATTTTATTTTATTTGCAAATCATATGTATGGGTAATTCTTCAACATTAACCCTTACATCGCTTTCTGTTACAGATTTTCCCCCCAACTCCCCACCCTTCCCCTAGATGGCAGGATATCCACTATGTGTTAATTGTGTTAAAATATTTGGCAAATCAAATATATGTATACATATTTCCAAACATCATTGTTGTGCAAGAAAAATTGTATCTACACAGAAGACATATCAGATAAAGGAAACACCATGTAAGCAAACATCAATCAAGAGTATGAGCATGTTATGTTGTGGTCCACATTTCACATCCCTCTCTCTGGGTGTATATGGATTTCTTCAGTGAAAAATTGGAAGTGGTTTGAAACATTTCATTGTTGAAGAGAGCAATGTCCATCAGAATTGATTGTCATATAGTATTGTTGTTGCCGTGTATAATGATCTCCTGGTTCTGTTCATTTCACTCAGCATCAGTTCATGCAAGTCTCTCCAGGCCTCTCTGAAATCATCCTGCTGGTTGTTTCTTACAGAACAATAATATTCCATAATATTCATATACCATAATTTGTTCAGCCATTCTCCAATTGAAGGGCATCTATTCTGTTTCCAGTTTCTAGCCACTACAAATAGGGCTGCCACAAACATTCTTGCACATGTAGGGCCCTTTCCTTCCTTTATGATTTTTTGGGATATAAGCCCAATAGAAATGCTGCTGGGTCAAAGGCTATGCAGAGTTTGATAACTTTTTGAGCATAGTTCCAAATTGCTCTCCAGAATGGCTGTATCCATTCAGTGCCCCAGCCTTCCCACATCCCCTCCAACATTCATCATTAACTTTTCCTGTCGTTTTAGTCAATCTGAGAGGTGTGTAGTGGTACCTCAGGGTTGTCTTGATTTGCATTTCTCTGATCAATAGTGATTTCGAGCACCTTTTCATATGACTACAAATAGTTTTAATTTCATCCTCTGAAAATTGTCTGTTCATATCCTTTGACCATTTATCGATTGGAGAATAGCTTGAATTTTATAAATATGAGACAATTCTCTATATATTTTAGAGATGAGACCTTTATCAGAACCCTTAAATGTAAAGATGATTTCCCAATTTATTGCTTCCCTCCTAATCTTGACTGCATTGGTTTTCTTTGTACAAAACTTTTTAACTTAATATAGTCAAAGTTATCTATCTGGCTTTCAATTAAGAGTTTCAGTTCTTCCTTGGACATAAATTTATTCCATCTCCATAGGTCTGAGAGGTAAACTATATTACATTCCTCTAATTTACTTATAGTATCACTCTTTATATGAGGATCATGATCTTATCTTGGTATGTGATGTTAGATGTGGGTCAAGCCCTAATTTCTTCCACACTAGTTTCCAATTTTCCCAGCAGTTTTTGTCAAATAGTGAATACTTATCCCAGAAACTGGGGTCTTTGGGTTTATCAAAGACTAAATTGCTATAGTTATTTCCTAGTTTGTTTTGTGATTCTATCCTATTAACAGTGGGACAGATTTTAAAAAGAAAAAAAGAAGTTAACATAGCTTGTGCTGTTTTCATTTAGTCTCCTTAGCTCTTTTTCTGAATGAAGATGACATTTTCTGTCAAAAGTCTACTAGAATTGCTTTGTATCAGTGAACCACTTAGAAGAACCAAGCTTTTTATAGTTGATCATCACACATTCTTGCTGTTACTGTGTACAGTGTAATCCTGGTCCTTCTTCTTTCGCTAAGTATAAGTTCATGTAAATCTATCCAGGTCTTTCTAAATTCAGTTTATTCATCATTTCTCATTGAACAATAATATTTCATAATCTTCATTTACCACATCTTGTTCAGCTATTCCCTAGTTGATGGAAATTTGATCATTTTCCAATTTTTGCTACCACAAAAAGAACATCTTTGCATACATGGGTCCTTTTCCCTCTTTTAATATTTTCTTTGGGCAGCTAGGTAGTGCAGTAGATAGAGCACCAGTCCTGCAGTCAGGAGGACCTGAATTCAAATCCGCCTTGGACACTTAACACTTCTTAGCTATATGACCTGGGTAAATCATATAATCCGATTTGCCTCAGCAAAAATAAATAAATAAATAAAATAACTAGTTAACCAACTAAATAAAAGATTTTCTTTGGAATAGAGACCCAGTAATGGTACTTCTGGGCCAAAGAGTGTGCACAGTTTGATAATCCTTTGAGCATAGCTCCAAATTGATCTTCAGAACAATTGGATTATTTCACAATTCCACTAACAATCCATTAGTGGCCCAGTTTTCCCAAATCCCCTAAAACATTTGTCATTATCTCTTCCTGTCATCTTAGCCAGTCTCAGGAGAGTGTGGTGTTACATCAGAGTTGTTTTAGTTTGCATTTTGCTAATCAATACTGATTTAGAACATTTTTTTTCATATATATTGTAGATGACAGTAATTTTGTCATCCAGAAATTGTCTGTTCATATCCTTTCACTACTTATCAATTAAGGAAGTTATTTTAGATTTTAAAGAAACTTTGTGATCCCCAAATATGTTGGAGTCATACATTTTGAAATATCAAATTCTGTGAATATGGGTGAAGAATACATATCAATGTGTTCTGATTTTGACCGGAATTTCATCTAAATAAACATTAATATATATTTTAGAATTTACTACTACTCTATGGTCAAATTAGGAAGAAAATTAAGATCCCATTTTATGAAGAGGGAAAATGAAGGGTGAGATAGAAATATTCATTTATATATTACAGAATACTAGACACAATGCATAATTCTTTATAAATATTGTCTCATTAATCCTCATTCCAAGACTGAGAGGGAGGTGATAATGTTTTCTTCATTTTTTTGTTAAAGACATTTTGGCAAATAGAGTTAATTTACTTGCTTCAAGTCACAAAATTAATAAATGTCTAAAATTGGATTGGAAAGCAGATCTTTTTTACTCTAGCATCAATACTATTAATTGTTCCATCACATGCCTCCAATAGTTCTTTGTATAGGCAGGGTTTTGTTATGAAGAATATGAGAAAGGTCTTTCCTGCCATGATTTTTATATATATGGGCTATTGAAGTATGCACAGATCTCCAAACAAAAAATTTCTATATGAACCAGATTTTCCAAAAGTGTCTTAAAGCCAAAAGTTTCTTTTCTTCTAAACTATTCCCTCTTTTGATGTTGTTATTTGTATGGCTTGGTATTTATATATCTAAATGTTCTATGTTCTCATATGAACCTATACTTTCAAGTTCCATGACATGTTAATACTTATCCATCATTCATATACATACATATATAAAATGTGTGTGTGCATATATGTACATATGTATACATATGTGTGTGTGTGATTATATCGTATAATCTTGCCATTGCTGTGTATAATGATCTACTAAATCTGTTCATTTCACTAAAGATAAGTTCATATAATGCTTTATAGGACACTCTAAATCATCCTACTGATTGTTTATTACAGAACAATAATATTCCATAACATTGATATACCATAATTTATTCAGCCATTCTCCAATTGATGGGCATCCATTCAGTTTCCAGTTTCTAGCCACTACAAAAAGGGCTGCCACAAACATTCATGCACATGTGGGGCCTTTTCCTTCCAATATAAGCCCAAGAAAAACACTACTGGTACAAAGGGTATGCACAGTTTCATAACTTTTTGAGCGTAATTCCAAATTGCTCTCCACAATCGTTGGATCCGTTCACAGTTCAACCAACGATGTATCAGTTTTCCCACATACCCACCAACATTCGTCACGATCATTTCCTGTCATTTTAGCCAATCTAATAGGTGTGTAGTGGTACCTCAGAGTTGTCTTAATTTGCATTTCTGTGATCAAGAGTTATTTGGAGCACCTTTTCATATGACTAGAAATAGTTTTAATTTCATCATCTGAAAATTGTCTGTTCATATTCTTTGACCACTTATTGACTGGATAATGACTTGAATTCTTATAAATATTAGACAATTCTCTATATATTTTAGAAATGAGACCTTTATCAGAATCCATAAATGTAAAGATGATTTCCCAATTTATTGTTTCCCTCCTAATCTTGTCTGCATTAGTTTTGTTTGTACAAAAACTTTTTAACTTAATATAGTCAAAAGTTGTTGAATTAAGAATTCCAGTTCTTCTCTGGACACAAATTTATTCCATCTCCACAGGTCTGAGAAGTAAACTATCCTATGTTCCTCTAATTTGCTTATATTATCACTCTTCACATCTAAATCAGGAACCCATTTAGATCTTATCTTAGTATATGGTGTTAGGTGTGGGTCAAGCCTGAATTTCTTCCTCACTAGTTTTCAATTTTCCCAGAAATTTTTGTTGAATACTGAATACTTATCTCAAAAACTGGGGTCTTTGGGTTTATTAAACATTAAATTGCTATAGTTATTGCCTAGTTTATCCTGTGATCCTGTTCTATGCCACTGATCACCTGTTCTATTTCTTAGCCAGTAACAAATGGTTTTGATGACCTGTGTTTTATACTTTATAATATAGTTTTAGGTCTGGTACAGCAAGGCCATCTTCATCCAATTTTTTATTTTCATTAATTCCCTTGAAATTCTTGACATTGTGTTCTTCCAAATGAACTTTGTTACTATTTTTCCAGATCTGTAAGATAATTTCTTGGGAGTTTGATTGATATGGCACTAAATATGTAAATTAGTTTGGATAGTATTGTCATTTTTATTATATTCACTCTCACTACCCATGAGCACTTGATGTTTTCCAATTGAGTAGATCTGAATTTGTGCGGAAAGTGTTTTGTAGTTTAGTTCGTATAGTTCCTGACTTTTCTTTGGCAAATAGATTCCCAAATATTTTATACTATCATCTGTTATTTTGAATGGAATTTCTTTTTGCATCTCTTGCTGCTGAACTTTGTTGGTAATATATAAAAATACTGCTGATTTATGTGGATATATTTTATATCCTGCAACTTTGCTAAAGTTGTGAATTGTTTCTAGTAATTTTTTAGTTGAGTCTCTAGGGTTCTCTAAGTATATCATTATTTCATCTGCAAAGAGTGATAATTTGGTGTTCTTCATTACCTACTCGAATTCCTTTAATCTCTTTTTCTTCTCTTACTCCCAAAGCTAACATTTCTAATACAATATTAAATAGTAATAGTGACAGTGGGCAGCCTTGTTTCACTCCTGATCTTATTGGGATTGGTTCTAGTTTGTCTCCATTACAAATGATGCTTGCTAATGGTGTTAAGTAGATACTACTAATCATTTTAAGGAAAATCCCATTTATTCCTATACTTTCTAGTGTTTTTAATAGGAATGGGTGTTGGATTTTTATCAAATGCTTTTTCTGCATCTATTGAGATAATCATATGATTTTTGTTAGTTTGGTTATTAATATAATTGATTTTGATTATAATTTTCCTAAAATGGAATCAGCCCTACATCAGTGGTATAAATAGTACTTGGTCATATATACTATTCTGGGGATGACTTTCTGTAATCTCATTGCCAATATCCTATTTAAAATTTTTTGCTTCAATATTCATATGGGAAATTGGTCTATAGTTTTCTTTCTCTGTTTTCACCCTACCTGGTTTGGCTATTAGCACCATATTGGTCTCATAGAAGGAAGTTCGTAGTATACCTTCTGCCCCTATTTTCTCAAATTGTTTGTATAGTATTGGATTTAATTGTTCTTTGAATATTTGGTAGAATTCACATATAAATCCATCTGGCCCTGGAGATTTTTTCTTAGGGGGTTCATTAATAGCTTGTTCTATTTCTTTTTCTAAAATAGGGCTATTTAAATAATTTATTTAATCTTCTGTTAATGTGGGCAATCTATATTTTTGTAGATATTTCTAAATTTCATTTTGATTATCAAATTTATTGGCATAAAGTTGGGCATAATAATTCCTAATTATTACTATAATTTCCTCTTCATTGGAGGAAAGTTCTTGCTTATCATTTTTGAGACTAACAATTTGATTTTCCTCTATCCTTTTTCTAATCAAATTAACTAAAGGCTTATTTATTTTGTTTTTTTTTTCACAAAATCAACTAAGTTTTTTTTTAAATTCAATAGTTTTCTTATTTTCAGTTTTATTAATCTCCCCTTTTATTTTCAGAATTTCCAATTTAGTATTTAATTGAGGGTTTTTAATTTGCTCTTTTTCAAGTTTTTTTTAATAGTAAGCCCAATTCATTTATCTTCTCTTTCTCTATTTTATGCAAGTAAGCATTTAGAGATACAAAATTACTCCTTATATCCGCTTTGGCTATATCCCACACATTTTCATATGTTGTCTCATTATTGTCATTCTCCTGGATGAAGTTATCGATTTTGTCTATGATTTGCTCTTTCTCCCATTCAATCTTTAAAGTTAGATTATTTAATTTCCAATTAACTTTTGGTCTATTTTCTCCTGGCCATGTATTGCATATGATTTTTATTGCATCACGATCAGAAAAAGATGCATTTACTATTTTTGCCTTTCTGGATTTAATTTTGAGGTTTTTATGTCCTAACACATGGTCACTTTTTGTATAAGTTCCATGAAGCACAGAGAATAAAGTAAAATCCCTACTGTCTCCATTCAATTTTCTCCAAAGATCAATCATACCTAACTTTTCTAGAATTTTGTTTACCTCCCTTACTTCCTTCTTATTTATTTTGTGGTTTGATTTATCTAATTGTGAGAGAGCAAGACTGAGATTCCCCACTAGCATAGTTTTGGTCTATTTCTTCTTGCATCTCTCTTAATTTCTCCTCTAGGAATTTGGATCCTATTCCACTTGGTGCCTATATGTTTAGTATTGAAACCTCTTCATTACCTATGGTAATAACCTTTAGTAAAATATAGTTTTCTTCCTATCTCTTTTAATTAGATCTATCTTTGCTTTTAGTTGATCTGACATCAGGATTGCTACCTATGCTTTTTTTTTTCACCTGAAGCATAATAGATTCTGCTCCAGCATTTTATGTTCACCCTGTATGTGTCTCTATTTTTATATGTGTTTATTGAAAACAACATATTGTTGGATTCTGGTTTTTGATGCAATATGCTATCCACTTCTGCTTTATGGGAGAGTTCATACCAATCACATTCACAGTTAAAATAACCAGTTCTGTATTTCCTGCCATCTTATTTACCCAAAGTTATGTTTTTTCTCTTTCCTTTCCCCTTTTTCCCTTCCCCCTTTCCCAGTATTTTGCTTTTGATGACCACCTCCCCCAAACAGTCCTCCACCCTTAAGAGCCCCTCCCCCTTTTTTACTCTTTCCCCTGATTCTTCTATTTTCCCTTCTATTAGTCTATTCCTTTCTTTTCCTCCTTTCCCTCCCACTTCCCTATAAGGAAGGACAATTTTTTTCTGTGAAACCAAATGTGTCCGATATACTCTTTTACAGACCAATTTGATCAGAGTAAGATTTACACAATGCTCATCTCCCTCCCTTCTTTCCCTCAATTATATTAGGTTTTCCTTGTCTCTTCATGAGATTTTACCTTATTTTTGCCTCCTTTTTTAAACCTTATTTTACCACCTTTTCCCTCTTTCCCCCAGTATGATAGCCTTTCCCCCTCTGGTTTTCTTTTTCTAATTATCAAAGTAATATGAAATTATACCCTTGATCTTTAAGTATCCCCATAGTAGAAATAAAGTTCTCAAGAGTCCTTTCCTTTTTACCTTTTTATGCTTCTCTTGAGTTCTGTGTTTGGAGGTCAAATTTTTTGTTCAGGTCTGGTCTTTTCATTAGAAATAGGTGAAATACACCTATCATTAAATATCCATCTTCTCCCCTGGAAGATAATGCTTATTATAGCTGGGCAGGTTATTCTTGGCTGTAATCCAAGTTCCTTTGCCTTTTGGAATATCTGGTTCTAGGCCCTTCGATCCTCCAATGTGGAGGCTGACAGATCTTGTGTGTTTCTAATTACAGTTCCTTGGTATTAGACTTGTTTCTTTATAGCTGCTAGCAATATCTTTTCCTTGGTGTGATAGTCTTGAAATTTAGGCACTGTATTCCTTGGGGATTTAATTTTGGGTTCTCTTTCAGAAGGTAACTGGTGAATTCTTCCAATGGTGATTTTGTCTTCTGATTCTAAAACATCAGGGCAGTTTTCTTTCAAGATTTCCTGGAAGATAGTGTTTAGATTCTTATTTTCATCATGGCTTTCAGGAAGTCCTACAATCCTTAGATTGTCTCTCCTAGATCTATTTTCCAAGTTAGTTGTTTTCCTAGGAGATATTTCATATTTTCTTCTATTTTTTTGACTGACATTCTTAAAGTGTTATTGAGTCATTCACTTCCTTTTGATCAATTCTAATTTTAAGATATTGTTTTCTTCAGTTACCTTTTTTATCTCCTTTTGTAACTGGCCAATTTATTCATTGCATACTTTTTCCACTTCACCAATTTTGTTTTTCAATACATTGTTGCCTTTTTCCATTTCACCAATTTTGTTTTTCAGTAAATTTGTCTTTATCGTATATCTTTTGGAGGGCTTCTTGCACTGATCTCAATTCATTTCCTCATTTTTTCTTCTAACTCTTTTTTGAGATTCTTTATGCAGTCTTCCAGGAAGGCCTTGTGAAAGGGGGACAAGGTCATGTCTCTCTTGGTGGCTTCCTGTGAAGTTGCTTTGCCTATAGGAACCTCAGGATCTGGGGTCTGCCCATCTTTCTCTTCATAAAAGCTGTATATGGTGAGAGCTCTCTTCTGTTACTCATTTTTAAAAAGCTTGGAGTCTGTACAAATAAGAGAAGGGGGCCTGTGGTAGTTTGCCCTGGGGCAATTCCACTAATTAACTTCTGGTGTTGGGGCTCTCTCGATTGGAACTGGCGTTTGCAAGTGGGTACAAACTGCCTTTTACAAAAGGCAGATCTGCTAGAGCACCTGACCACAATCAGGGCTGAGTGTCCCAAGAGCCTCAGATAGACTCCCCAGGTGAGTCTCGCCTGGCTTCCTGCCCTGTCTTCTTGAGCTGCAGCAGGCAAATTGCTCACCCCCCTGCCTGACTGAAACAGACCTGCTATGAAAATCTTCAAAGGTACCTTCTGCAAGGTATGTTTTGTAGTCTAAATATTTCTGGGTTCTTTGACTTAAAAATCAGTTCAGAGGCTTAATCTGTTGTTGATTTGAGAGAAGGTCAGAGGAGGATACAGAATCACGTTTTCACTCTGCCATCTTCACAAAACTCTGACATACTTTTGTTTTTTTGAGATGAAATTTGTTATTATTTTTTCTAGGTGTGTAAAACAATTTCTTGAGAGTTTAATTGGCATGACAATGAATAAGTATCTTAATTTAGGTAGTATTATCATTTTTATCATATTCTCTTAGCCTACCCATGAGAACTTGATCTTTTTCAAATTGATTAGATCTGTTTTATTTATGTAGAATGTATTTTGTAGTTGTGTTCATATAGTGCCTAACTTTCCCTTAGCAGGTAGATTCATACATATTTTATACTATAAACAGTTATTTTTAATGTAATTTCTTTTTGTATCTCTTCCTGCTGGAATTTTGGGGTAATATATAAAAATGTTGATTATTTACGTGGATTTATTTTATTTTCTGCAACTTTGCTTATGTTGTGAATTTTTTTCAATCATTTTTTACTTGATTCTCTAGCATTCTCTAAGTATACATCATATTATCTCCACGGAGTGACAATTTTTTTTTTTTCATTACCTACTCTAATTCATTTAATCTCTTTGTCTTTTCTTATTGCCAAAGCTAACAATTCTAATACAATATTGAATATTAATGGTGATAGTGCGCAACCTTGTTTCATTAGTGATCAAACTGGGAATGGTTCTAATTTGGCCATTATATATGATGCTTGCTGATGGTTTTTAATGCATGCTGCTGATATTTTTAAAGAAAACTCCATTTATTCCTATACTTCTAGTGGTTTTCATAGGAAAGGATTTTGGATTTTAGCAAATGCTTTTTCTGCATTGGTTGAGAATATCATATGATATATTTCAGTTTCTTTATTGATATGGTAAATTATAATGATAGTTTTCATAATATAGAACCAGCTCTGTATTCCTGGTACAAATTCTACTTTGTCAAAGTGGAATTGGCATTAGGCAAATTGGTCTATAATTTTCTTTCTTTTTTTTAACCCTCCGGGGTTAAGTATCACCACTGTATCTGTGTCAGAAAAGAAATTTGTTAGGAGTTCATCTATCCTTATTTTGTCAAATAGTTTATATAGTACTGCAATTAATTGTTCTTTAAAGGTTTGGTAAGAATCATGTGTAAATCCATCTGGCCCTGAAGATTTTTTATTAGGATGTTGATTAACAGCTTATTCTATTTATTTTTCTAAAATGGGACTATTTGAATAATTTATTTCCTCTTCTGTTAAACTGGGCAATCTAAATTTTGGTAAATGTTCCTCAATTTCATTTAAATTATGAAATTTATTGACATATAGTTGGGATAAATTACTCCTAATTATTGCTTTAATTTCCTCTTCTTTGGTGGAAAGTTATCTTTTCATTTGTAATACTAATAATTTTTCTTCTTTTCTTTTTCTAATCAAATTAACTAAAATTTTATCTGTTTTGTTGATTTTTTCATAAAACCAATTATTAGTTTTATTTATTAGTTGAATATTTTTCCTACTTTCAATTTTATTTATCTATTTTTCTTTTCAGAATTTCAAATTTGGTATTTAATAGTTTTTTTGTTCTTTTTTCTAGCTTTTTTAGTTGCAAACCCAATTCATTGATCTTCTCTTTTTTCTATTTTATGCAAGTAAGCATCTAGACATATAAACTTTTCCCTTATTACTGCTTTGGCTGCATCTCACAGATTTTGGTGTGTTGTCTCATTATTATCATTCTTTTGAATAAAATTATTGATTGTGTCTTTGATTTGCTGTTTCACCCACTCATTTTTATGATTAGATTATTTAGTTTCCAAATAATTTTTGGAACATTTTCCCCTGGCCTTTTAATGCATGATTTTTTTTTATTTCACCATGATCTAAAAAATGTATTTAATATTTCTAGCTTTCTGCATTTCATTTTGAGGTTTTTTTTGCCCTAATACATGGTCAATTTTTGTATAGCTTCCATGAGCCATTGGGAAAAATATAAAATTCCTTTGTCTCCATTCAATTTTCTCCAAATATCCATCATACTTAACTTTTCTAAAATTATTTTTTTTTGCTCCTTAGCTTCTTTCTTATTTGTTTTGTGTTTCAATTTATATAGTAGTGAGAGCAAGATTAAGATGCCCAAGTAGTATAGTTTTGCTTTCAATTTTTTTCCTGCTCCCTTAACTTCTATAGAAATTTGTAGACTATACCACTTAATCAATAGATGTTTAGTATTGCTATTGCTTCATTAGGTATTGTACCCTTTAGCAAGATATAGTTTTCTTTCTTCTTTCTTTTTGTTTGATCTATTTTTGCTTTATCTGATCTATGATCACAATAGTTACCCCTGCTTTTATTACTTCACCTGAAGCATAATAGATTTTGTTTCAGCATTTTAACTTTACTGAGTATGTATCAGGCTTTTTTTTTTTATAAAGCTTTTTATTTGCAAAACATATGAGTGACCTTTCAACATTGACCTTTGCAAAAAAACCTTTTTTTTCCCAAGCTTTTCCTTTCCCTCCCCCCCG
>JAJPUD010028506.1:0-11749 GCA_023553655.1 Myrmecobius fasciatus
CGTGCAGGGACCCCTCAGTTTGCTCATCAGCAGAATGGGAATAAGAGTGCCCTGACCTTCTGCTTCCCAGAACTGCTGAAGAATGCCCTCTGTAAACTCGAGAACACTGTTTAAAAAGCCAGCTATTCTTCCTCATGCTTTGATCCCTCCCTGTTCAATGTGAACGAAGGATCTGAGAGAAGGTTTCGGGAAGGGGGGCTGGCCAGGAGGGGAAAGGCCCAGATAGGGAAGAGAGGGATGGAAAGGTCACAAGGCTGGTCCAGGCTTTCCGCATGCCATACTAATCTCCCTCCACGCCCAGGACTGCACAGCAGCTCCCCGGCTGCTCTCATCTGTCTCCAGGCCTGCTGCGCGGCCCAGCTGGCCCACTTCTGACTCAGGGGCTCTCTTGGCCTCCACCCCTTGCCCTGAGCCCCAGGCAGCAGCTGTCGGGGGCAACAAAGGGAGAAGGCGGCCGACCCGGCCAAGTATGCTCAACAACTGTCCCCAGACTGCTGGGAGGGGGGCTCAGCCGGCAAAGGGAAGGGACGGGAGGGGACGGCAGGAAACTCTCGGAATGTTGGAGTGGGAAGGGCTCTTGCCCAATTCCTAGCTAATCTCACCCAAGCTGCACCAGTCCTGTAGCTCCAAGGTCTATGTGGACTGAATAGTCTTAGAGCTGACAAAGCCTCATTCAACACTTTGAGATGAAGGAAGCTGAGGCCCAGAAAAGGGAATTAGCCAAGTCACAAGGGCCCTGAGTATCCAAGATCATCGCTCTAGAGCCGGTGGGGACCTCAAAACCCACCCATTCCAGTCTACAGGAACTGAGACGCCGGAAGTGAGGTGACTGGGCCACAATCCCTGGGGCAGCCAGCCTCAGTGGTGAGATCTGAATCCAGGCCCCTGAGCCAGGGCTCTAGCCAAAACTGCCCAGGGATCCACCGTAACAGTAACCAACATGGCGGGCAGGGGCAGCGTCAGGGTCGGGATTCTCATTCATTCCAACATCAAAGCTGGCACAGTGCTGGAAAACCGAACGAGCAGGCAGGAAACTAGGTTCCGGTCCCAATTTCAATCCTAAAACTCTCTGGGATTCAGCTTACTCAAGGAAAGAAACAGTCACCCTTGCCCAGTTCCTCCCCCAGGGCACTGGTGAGAACAAATGAAATAATGCCTAGGGAATCACTTCCTTAAGGCATAACTGCCATGGCTAAGGGATTGTTGTCCCGGAGATCCCTAACGGCCGTCCCTTCTTGGCCTTCTTCGGGTCTTGCCTTCCCCATAGGTACAGCTGGAGAGGGGCAGGGGCTGTGTCCAGAAGGGGCAGGACCCTTTGGTCTCCACATTCTATCCTTCTTTATTTTGTAGTGGGAAAAGCTCCGGATCGGAGTCGCTGAATCTGAGTTCTCTTACTCATCAAAAGCAGCCAGGTGGGCCTGGAGGTAGGAATTCATCCTCAGACACTAACTAGCTGGGTAACTCTGAGCCAGTCATTTCAAGTCTGGTTTCCTCAAGTGCCAAGTGGCCAGTGGCTACCTCCCAGGGCTGTTGTGAGGGTCAAGCACTTAATAAATGCTTATCTGAATTTGAACTCAGACTCCAGGCCCAGGGTTCTATCCACTGTGCCACCAGGCTATCTAATGTGTATTTATTAAGCACTTACTGGTTTTCCACATTGTGGGAGACACCAAAGTGCTGTCTCAGAGTCTAGGGAACCGGGAAGCTTTGGAGAAAAACCACTCAAGATAGACATCAAAGTTCCCAGCTAATAAAGCAAAGGCTGATTCCTCGCCATGCTACCGAGAGACATCCTCCAGATCGGCGCTAATGCTGTAAGCATGAAACAAGACCTCTGCAAGGACCCAGCTGTGATATCACAAGTAGGCTGTTAATGCCTTTACACCACGGAGGGCTTGTGACAAAAACCGGCCCGCCGGTGAGAGCTGGGCCTGCGGTGCAGTCTGGGAACTTGCAAAGGCGAGCATCCGCCAGCCGCAGGGCCGGTGCATGTGGCTGCTGCCGCCCACCACCAGCCCAAGGACTGAACTCTGGCCTCCCTGTGGGGAGCAGGACGTGCAGGGAGAAGTGATGGATTCGGGGTTCAAATCCTCCCCAAACTCCTAACCTTTACTCGCCTGTAAAACGAGTGGCTCAGATTAGGCGAGGGCTTCTTAGCTGCTTTTAATTGTTTCCCGAGCACTTGGCACACAGCAGGCACTGGTGGGCAGTGATGTTCAGGCGTTTCAGTCTTGCCCGAGACTATGGGACCCCATTGGGGGATTTCTTGGTGGAGATACTGGAATGGTTTGCCATTTCCTTCTCCAGCCCATTTTACAGTGGAACAACTGAGGCA
This sequence comes from Myrmecobius fasciatus, assembly GCA_023553655.1. Classification (NCBI taxonomy): domain Eukaryota; kingdom Metazoa; phylum Chordata; class Mammalia; order Dasyuromorphia; family Myrmecobiidae; genus Myrmecobius; species Myrmecobius fasciatus. The sequence goes on from JAJPUD010028506.1 coordinate 2,336, forward strand.
AACAGGGTGAAGTGACTTGCCCAGGGTCACATAGCCAGTATCTTGAGGCCAGATTATAACTCAGGAAATGAGTCTTCCCAGTCCGAGGCCTCCTAGTCTCTCCACTGCATCCCCCAGCTTCCCTCTGGATTGGTTAAAATTAGCGTGGGCTCCGTGAAGCCTTACAGGGCTAGAATACAAGGGAAGATCCATGAAGTTGGATGCAGAAAATGCTACATCTTTATTTCCACTAATCTCAAACTGCAATTTAGCATTTCCTCCAATTACTGAAGAGGGGTACACAGGCTTTCCGCAGCTCTCCCATAGTTATGACATGCACACAAAAAAAATGAAGAAACCTCCGACTAGGGGGGGGTCTCTGAAATTCCTTCCAATTCCAAACCTATGACTATAAGATACACCCTTTGGAAAACTTTGTTTTTTTTTTTAATTTTTATTAAAGCCTTTTATTTACAAAACAAACGAATGGATAATTTTTCAACATTGACCCTTGCAAAATTTTTTGTTCCAAATTTTGCCCCTTCCCTTCACCCTCTTCCCTAGATGGCAAGTAATCCAATATATGCTGATCATGTTAAAAGTATACTCTTTGGAAAACTTAAGGCACCCGATAAATGCATGCTTTTTTTTTCTTAAACCACACCTGGCATTTCACTAGTCTGAAGAGCTCCCCCTCCCCCAAATCAATGCAGATCAGCAAGAACCTGTCTGTAATGTTAAGTTTTACAAGAGCTGCCTGGGAAGGGGAGAGATTTGAAATGGCTTGCCCAGTCAACTTAAAGAGGGAGGATTTGAATTCAGATCTTCCTGAGTCTGGATCAACTTTCATCCTCACTCTATTCTCTGACCTCCTCCAGCACTGACTGCCCTGGCTACTCAATGTTCCCTTGTACTCTAAAAGCCCTTTGAAAGTAAGGCGATCTTGTTTCCTAAACTAGACTGGGAGACTCTCCAGGGCAAGAGATAGAGCTTACAGATTCAGCATCAGTTCAATTTAAGAAGGAAGCACATATGAGTGCCAAGCATTGTGCTAAATGCTGGTCTCAGAAATAGAAAAGTAGGCCAGCCTCTGCACTCACAGGGCAGGTTTTTTAAGTTTCAAATTCTGTCCCTCCTTGCCTCCTTCCCTCTTTTCCCTCCCCACTTCAATCTGATTTAAGTCATACATGGGCAATCACATTAAGCATATTTCCATACTAGTCATTTTGTGGAAGAAAACTTGATAATCAGCATTATTAACATGTTCTCCATCATTTTCCTAAACGTAGACTATCCACAAAATGAAGCCGTGATTTGTAGCATTTGCCAATTTCCCAGGTGCAAAAAGCTCACACTGCAAATGTAGCAAGTAGAAAGCAATAGAGCTGGTGGGCTGCCTCCAGCAAACCCCCAGCCAGAAGGGAGTTGAGAGATGGGCAATCAAACTGCAAGAACCCACAGCAAACAGAACTAAACTAGAGATGGGTTCTCTTCGCTCCACTGCTCAGCCCGTGCTTGGAGTCCTACAGACAAATGTTCACGTATACATACATGCCTCTCTGTCCACCTAGACTACATGCTTGTTATGGGCAGGGATATGGCTCCATCACTGAAGCTCTATGTGGAATCCAGAGAGACTTAGATTTCTAATCGAACTCTGACAATTAACGTTTCCAGGACCCTGGACAAGAAACAAGCTTCTGAAGCCTTAATTTCCTCTTCTGTCAAGGGGAAGATGATAAAACTGCAATCCTCAGCTCCTGGGATGATTACTAGACTATAGTTCTGTAGGTGCTAAATCACGAGATGAGTGTGAATTACTTTTTGTATTCTTCCCTCGTGCCCAACACACTGCTCTGACCACAAAATATCTGCCAACTATAAAAAGAAAAATAACAGAATGGGGAAAAACTCCAAGAAATATATAAAAATGATATCATCAATATAAAAAGAATTGGTACACATATTCTTGGGCAATACATTCCCCAATAAATTAATGGTTAAAGAAAAGGAATGCATAATTTACAAAAAAGAGCCTACAAACTATATACCAATTATGTGAAAAAAAAATATTGTCCCTAATAATCAAAAAGATGCAAATTAAAACCATTTTCAGGCATTATCTCACATCCACTAAATTGATCCCCTCCCTCCCAAAAATTTAAAGGATAAAATAGTGCTGCAGAATTGGGGAAGAGTAGAGATACTCAGACATTGATGGAAGAGCTTCAAACTGATCAAAACTTTTTTTTAGCCCAATAGTCCCATTATCAGAAATACTCCTTGCTAATATTTTCAAAAAAGAACAAAGCTATCTGCTCACAGATTTTCCAAGAAGCATTATCTGTTACCTAAGAAAATCCAGAAACAATCTAAATGTCCAACAATTCAGGAAGATAGTACAAAATATAAGCAAAGCTAATTGTATAAAAGGGCACTACCGTGAGGTCTAATATGAGAATTCAAAGAAATATGGAACCATACCCATGGAAGAATGTTAGCAAAGAGCAGGAACTAGAAAATGAGTATATTTTAACTCCAGGTATTTTATTTGGCCTGGACTTGGGAGTTCATGGATGAAAGTTACTCCCAACATGGACACTCCCTTCACCTTGAATGCAGATTTAACAAATGGTTCAGGGGACACAAAGAGGTTAAGTGCTTGATTGGGATCATACATGTAGTAGACATGAGATGCAAAGCTCCAACTTAAATCTTCTTAAATCCATCCCAACTTTCTGACTGCCCATCATTCAAAGTTTTCACCTGAATTAGAAAAATAGATTGGGAAAATATATACATAAAGGTCGATTCAAATGACAAAGATAATGGAAGGGAACATAAAGGGAATTAATTGGTATGTTGTTACCAGTAGGTAAATGATTCCTTTAAAAATTCAACTAGTTATAAATGTAAGTTTAATTTAGTCTTGTTGTTCTTTAAAGATAATTTTGCAAAATTGTCTTTTTAATTTAACTTTAATGAGATTAAATTTAATTTTTTAAAAAAATAATTTGCTAAGAAAGGATTGTAGGATTATGGATAAAAAGCTAGAAGTCCCAGGAGGTCTCCTGCTATAATCTCTTCCTTTTACAAAGGACCAAGAGGAAATCTAGGGAGTTCTGGGTAACTGAGGAAATAGAGCACTAGGCCTGGAGCCAGGAAGACCTGAATTCAAATGTTGCCCTCAGATGGATGACTCTAGGAAACCTATTTAATTTCAAATTCCTCCTCTGTAAAATGGAAATGATAATACTAGCTCCTATGTGCCAGGGTTATTGTGAGCACCAACTGAGATAAAATCACAGTAGCTGGCTATAGATAGATACATAGATACATAGATAGATAGACAGATAGACAGACAGATAGAGTCCATAGTGATTATATATATATATAAATTATATTGAACATATATATATATAAATTATATTGAACTTATATATATATATAAATTATATAGGGCATATACATATAAATTATATAGTGCTCATATATGTGTATATATGTAAATCACATAGTACACACATGTATAAAGTATATAGAGCTTATATACATATAAATCATATAGCACTTATATATAGTTATATACTACTTATATAGTACTTATATATACTTATATAGTTATATATACTTATATGATATTTATATACATATAAGTTAGTGTTTTAAGTATATACAAATTATATAGTGCTTATATATAAATTATATAGGGCATATACATTTAAATTATATAGTATTCATATATAAATTATATAGAGCTTATATACATATAAATTATATAATGTTTATATACATATATAAATTATATAGTGCTTTTATATATGTATATAAATTATGTGCTTATATAAATAAAATTATATAGTGCTTATATATACACAAATATACATAGGTGAATTATACAGTTCTTATAAATGCTAGCTATTATTACTGACTCTCCCAAGGTCTCTTCCTCAGAGGCAGAATTTGAACCCACATCCGGTGCCTCTGACAGCTCCGTGACTCAGGCGCTAGGTCCGGCCTCAAATACTTCCTAGCTGTGTGAAATCACTTCCCTGTGTTTATTTTAATCCACTGGAGAAGGAGATGGCCAACCACTGCAGTAGCTTTGCCAAGAAAATGCCCTGAACTGTGCCGGCCCACTATCTCTGGTCTGTGAAGTCACAACCTGTGACTCTAGAGTTGGTGGTTTTTAAAGGAAGGCAGGGAGTGGGGAAGAGGACGAGAAGAAGGAGGAAGGCGGACTGGGCTCCCTTCCCAAAAGTGGGCCCGGTCCCAAGACCAAAGCAGCCTGTGATGTTTTTCCTGCGGCCCTGATCTAAAAGAAGTTGCTTCTCCCTGGAGCTGGAGCTGTTTCTGCCAGCTACTTTAAATGGCCTTCTCCGGCCCACTTCTGCAGAGAAGATGGGCTCCCGAGCCCCAGCATGTGCAGGACAGCGAGGGCTCCTCTACAGGGTCGCCCCAGTGGGACCCAGGGTCCGGAGGCGGGGGCCCGAGGAGGAAAGTCCCTTGTTCACAGCCAAACTCAGCCAGAGAACCCAGTGCCTGCCTGGGCTGCTCCCACACGACCAGGTGACATTTCACCAAAAAGCAGGGTATGTGACAACTGCCTCTTATTTACCCTCTGAGACGAGAACTGAGTTCAGAGCTCCGTCTTCCTCAAGAAGAGTGGGCCGGGTGTTAACCAGCTCCTGACAGAAGCGGCTGCTGAACCCACCTCAGAGCGGCTCCTCCGGGGAGATGGCAGCCATTCCTTTCAGGACAGGCACTTTTCAAAGGCAGCCTGGGCTCCTGTCTTCCCACTGGGTCCAGAGGAGAGGAGAGAAGCCCTAAAAAAGCCCTCTAGTTCCATCCCAAGCTGGTGGGCTTTTAGACTCCCCTCAGCACCCAGCAAGAGAGCTTGACAAGAGAGAAGTGGGCAGAGAGGGCATCCTGTACAAGCGGCGGCGTCCTAGCTGAGTGATCCTGTGCAAGTCACTTCACTCTGCTTGCCTCAGTTTCCTAATCTGTAAAATGGACTAGAACTGGAGTAGGAAATGTCCAACCATCCTAGTACCTTCGCCAAGAAAACCCTAAATGAGGTTATGGAGAATTACTCACAATAAAAAATGACTCAACAACAACAAAATGAGCGGTCACTAAATGGCTTCTGGGACATCGAAGCTCTCTGCCAGTTCTAAATCTCACCAGTTAAGGAAAGAATTATTGAGAGATTAACAGGAAATGCTAAATGGGACAGGAAAACACCATCGCCTACCACAACTAAAAATTTCAGACATGATCTTTTCATACATACAGGCAATTTCTAGCACTCAAGGAAAACCCCAGCCAGCCAGTTGCCCTGACTTGTGAGAGAACTAAACTGACACTTTCTGAATGACAGCTACCAATGGTCAAAGAATTTCTGCGCCTAGAATGTGGGGAGGGGAGGCAGGCAGAGAAATGCAGAAATCACAGAGGCCTGGAAACCAAAAGTTTTGTGTTCAAGTCTCCTATTAATTCAAAAAATTCAACATTAATGAAAAATGCTACCCACCTCCAGAGAGAGAAGTGATGAAATCGAAGTGCAGAGGGAAGCATTTTTTCCATTATTTACTTTTCTTGCTTTTTTTTTAATACAATATGGCTAATATGGAAATGTTTTGAATTATTTCAAATGTATAATTGATATCACATTGCCTTCTCAATGGATGGCGAGAGGCAGAAGGGAGAAAGAGAAACTGGAACTCAAATTTTTTAAAAATGTTAAATATAAACAAATAATAGATTTGTTTTGAAGAGATAATAATGGTTAACATTTTTATATTACATGTTATATATAATGCTTACTATGTATGTGCTATGTGTATATATAGACACACATACATACATGTATCGTGCAATGTGCTAAGCCCTTTACAAATATTACCTCATTTAATCTAAGAGGTAGGTGCTATTATTATCTCCATTTTACAGATAAGGAAACTGAGGCAGTTTGAGTAACTCGCAGGCCACATTTCAACTTAGACCTTCTTGATTTCAGGCCCAGAGCTCTGTCCACTATAGATCATCTCTTCTATGCACAATATACTGTCAGGTGCTGAGGTTATGGAGAGGAAAAATGAGCCCCCCCTTGCTCTTGCCCCCCAGCCCGAGGTACCAGGTATCTCCAAGTCAGAGTGTGAAAGGCTGTCAATCCCAGCTCCTTCCAACCCCCAGGGGTCACTTCTCTCCAATTTTCCTTGTACTTTTCTCTGCCTGTGCAGCATCCTCCAAGGGAATAGAAGCTCCCTGAGGTCAAGAACTGTCTCACTGCTGACTCTGAGACCTCAAGCAGAGGATCGACGCTAAGGAGGGGCTCACTCACACTCAAGGGATGGACTGATGATACAGAAGTGCAAATCCACGCCCAGGTGAATGTGACCCAGGATGACGAGAGCACCCAAGTGGACCGGATTTGAGAAGGATGAGCCAAGGGAGCAGGTGGGGCAGAGATGGCTTCACAAAAGCCAAGGACCAGAGGGCAGCTGCGGGCTAATACACAATCAGGCAGCAGCCCAGCATGGGGGAAAGAGCACACACTCGGAGACCAGGGCCCTGAGTTCAAATTCTGGCTCTGGCTTCCATTCTGAGTGACAATGGCTGGATGAGATGACCTCCAAGGTCCTGTCCAACTCCAGCACTAAGACTGTGATGCATGATGAAGCTACAAATGCCTCAGCTCACTTAAGAAAGAAGCCGATGCAAGGGGAATGGAGCAGGCCTTTTCTAATGCAGCTGAGCTTTGCTTAAATGTTCTGCAGAAGGATATAATGGATAGGATGAACAAGAAAAAAAAGACTACTATATAAAACCAAAAGAAGATATCATAAAACATTTTTAACATCTAGTCCCCAAGTTACTAGAGACAATCTTGGCTTAAAATTAAGGTTTTGTTGTCATTTAATCTCAATCTCTTCATATTCACTCCACTCACTTGGCAGAGAGAATCACAGAATATTGGGGCTGGTGGGAAGGCCCTGGGAGCAGAGAATGTGCAGAGGGACTGGTCAGAGAAGGCCCACTTTCAAAGGGACCTGAGAAGGGAGAATGTCCAAGCTGGATAGGCCATTGGAGCATAGAATGTCCAAGCTAGAAGAGATCTTGGTTCACAGAATCAATCCAAAAGGCAAAGGGCTTCTCAGGGGAGTCCTACCCAAAATCCCTGGCACAACATCCCTAACAGGGTCCCCTGCTGGAAGACTCCCAATGACAGGGAGCTCACTACCTCCTCAAACAGCCATTCCCCTTTTTGGGAAGTACTAGCTTCTAAGCTGTCCATCCTCCTTGTCCCATCTAGCTGACACTTTTCTCTCTGTACTTTCCAAGCAGATTAAATATTCCTTCCATATGGCAACTCTAGGGCTGTTTAGGACTTCAGAAGGGGCCCCACCTACAATGAGAGGAAGATGGCGTGGATGAGCCAACCAATTCACCAACTATCCATCCAAATTTACTCTATTTGTGAGGTTCCTGTTTAACACAGCCCGGGGAAAGCAGAGGAATAACATCGGATCCCTCCCTTCAAGGAGTTCACAGTCTAGTGGAGGGCAGGAGAGAGAAACAGAACCCTGCCCCCCCAAAAAAAAACATTTATTAGCAATATCATCCCACATATGTTTGGTGTTAAGAAAGGGGCGGAGGATGAGAAACACTGGGAAGAGCCCCAAGAGGGGTGTGGAGGAGGGAGAGAATGGAGACCCCTTGGAGGAAGGAGGATTTGAGCCACCAAATTGCATTTAGGGTTGGGCAACACAAACTTCATTCATTCCTTCCTCTCCCACATACTTCAATTTTAGATAAAAATCTGCGCTTTCACGTAGGGCCAGAAGTCCCTTTGGGAAAACCATCTGTGCTCCTCTTTGCCCCCACACAGATAGGCCTCCTCACAGGAGAGGCCCTGATATAGGACCACAGATTTAGAGCTCAACCACCCCACAAGAACATTTTATACAAGAGGAAGCCAAGATGAGTAGGGCTGAGTGGCTCCCAGGGTCACAGAGCCACGGATCCAGGTCTTCTGGACTCAAAGGTCCAAAGCCCTCCCCACCAGAACACACTCCTAAATCACTATCAGGCACTGGCTTGAAATGAATCCAGCTCTCTGCATGTATTTAAACCTGGTCCATCTTCTGGGGGCAGAAAATCTATCTGTAAGCACGCCCTCTCCATGTTGGAATATATTCCTAAGCCTGCACTTACAAAATGAATAAATTTGTTAAAGAGGAAAGTTTGCCTTCCTGGGTCAGGCTCAGGGCCAAGAATTTAAGCCCCACAAGCTTTCCCACAAGGGAAGGTGCCTTGCCACGAGCCCCACAGAAAAGCAGACAGGGAGAAGCCTGACCCTGGAGAAGAGGTACAACTCCCCTCATCACTTCTCTGCACAGCACGGGGCTGGGGAGCTGGAGTGCAATGGTCCAGCTATAGTAATTTTTTCTTTGCTTTCTTTTTTCTTCTTTGTTAGAAGAGATGGCTCTGGAGGGAGGGAGGGGAGGGGAAGGGGCAGGCTTGGAAATGAAAGGGATATAAAAACAAAAAAAATCAATTTTCTTAAAAATTTAAAAGAACACAACAAAAAACAAAAGTTAGTAACAGCACAGAGGAAAATGTACTAGGATAAGACAGATTCAGAAGAACGAGGTTCTCATTCATCCACAGCATGGCTTTGCTCAGCCAGAGTGGGCAAAAGTTCTCAACTCTTGGGATCTGCTTCCTTCTCTGTAACATAAGGCAGCAGAAACACAAATCAAAAAAAAAAAAAAATAGGATGCATTCTTTAGGCTGGGAAGAGTAGGAATAATCAAGAACCTGGGGTCACAAGCCCTGCTCCCCCTCTCATGGACCTCTCAGCTCCCTGATCTGTACTATAAGCAAATTGCTCTAGAATTCTAAGGGTTTAGGCTGGAGAAAAATCAATCAACCAATTAACACTTACTCAGTTCCAGCTATGCTACAAACCATACTTGGCATTAGAGACACAAACACAAAAATCAAAGTGTCTGCCCTCAAGGAGTTGTGGTCTATGGGAACTCTAATCCAACACTCTTTTAAAGGGGGGGGAGGAGCAATGGGAGAAAGAAAAGAAGAAAAAGAAAGGAAGGAGAGAGGCAGGGAGACAGGCAGGGAAGAAGGGAGAGAGGGAAGAAGAAAGGAAGGAAAGAAAGCAGTGAAAAAAGGAGGAAGAAAGGCAGGGAGGAAGGGAGGGAGAGAGAAGGAAGAAGGGAGGAGGGGGGAGGGAGGAAGGAAGGAGAGGAGGAAGAATGGAAGGAAGGAAGGAAAGGAGGAAGAAAGGCAAGGAGGAAAGAAGGAGGGAGAAAGAAAAAGAGGGAGGGAGGGAGAAAGAAAGGAAGGAAGAAAAAGGAAGGAAGGAGGGAGGCAGGGAGGAAAGGAGAGAGGGAAGAAGAAAGGAAGGAAAGAAAG
>JAJPUD010028507.1:0-14628 GCA_023553655.1 Myrmecobius fasciatus
AGGAGATCATTATACATGGCAACAACAATACTATATGACGATCAATTCTGAGGTCCATGGCTCTCTGCAACAAAGAAATGTCTCAAACCAGTTCCAATTGTTCACTGAAGAAAACCATATGTACCCAGAGAGAGGGATATGAAATATGGACCACAATGTAACATTTTCATGATTTGTATTGATGTTTGCTTTCATTGTGTTGCCTTTCTCTGGTTTTCTTTTTTTTCTTGTAGATAGGATTTTTCTTCTACAACTTGTCAACTATTATTACATTATTAACATGTAGTGGGCTTCCTGCCATCTAGGGGAGGAGAGGGGACTGGGGGTAAAAGTTGTAATGGAGAGCTTTGTAAAGATCAATGCTGGGGAACTACCCATACATATGTTATACAAATAAAAAGCTTTAATTAAAAAAAAAGAATTGACAAAGCATTGTTTGATCAAGTTGCTACAAATTTAAAAAGACTAAATTTTTTAGAGCATAATGCTTATCAATTTGTCTTTTTTATCTAATACTGAATAAAAAAACTCAATGTCATTTTCCACCCTCCTAAGCCTAATCATTGTCCAATGTATATCTTTTATATTTGAAAAGATCATTAACTCAGTGTCATCCTCCCTTATTCCCATTAAACCACTGGGGTACAACATAAGACACTATATATTTATTAGAACCTGACAATAGGTATTATCTCCATACTGTGGGCACCATTTTAATCCAACCATTGAGTGAGCCCAGTGGAACTGTGTTTATAACCTAAGCAATCACTATACTTTTTCCCAGCACCAGATACAGATTCTGGGTTACACTTGAGAAGCATTTAACTACTGAGGTTTTGTTCCAATGATATTGCTCACCAGGAAAATAAAATTTCACTTTAATAATACCATATATTCTTACTGACTTATCTGTATACAGTTTTCTCATTTTCATTATTATTATCATTATAAATTATAGTGTGCTCATATAATAATTGTTCACATTTCCAGAGAGATTTCTAGTTTGTAAACTCTTATCTTCCTTTTTTCCTCCACTCAAAAAAAAATCTTATGAGGTGTTTTATGGCCTTTATTTATAGTATTTATAGCAGATGAAACTGAAACATACTCAGTTTAATTTGTGTTATTTTTTTCAGGCATTCTTATGATATAATAGAGTCAAGTCAGGAACCCATATTGTCTCACTCAGTTTAGTTTTTTTTCCACTACCCCAAACTGCCTAACATCTTCTTGTAATTTTTCTCCTTGTGATTCTCAATGCTACTAAGTGTTGTACATGAGAACTCAATACATAATAAAAAGCAAAGCCTAATTTAAAATAATAATAGGAAAAATTGAACATAAAATATGAAAAGATTCAGGTTAAAGAGAAGCTAATCAAAAAGAAAACACAAATAATAAGAAAAATTCTAGGGAATAATAAAATGCTGTCATTTATTTGCTTCACCTGCTTGTATATTTTTAATAAGGTTTTTTTTATTGGATTTTTTTTTGTTTAGGTAGAACCAAGATCACACAAAGTTCATTAATTTCCCTATTTTGTCTTAAAAACCAGATATCAAATAAGCAATGTAGTGTTGATATTATCCAGACCCCTCCTCTAGTTTTAGCCTAATTCTTTTTTCAGCTCCTCTAGTATTTTGTATGTAGGGCATGCCAATGGCCTAGAACTAAAGAGAAGGTATAATGATTCTGAGTTGATGTAACTATTGATCTTTGATTTCTTGGATACTTTTTCAAATGTGGAAACTAGACAAGTTTGGAGTCCTTTTATACAGATCTTTTCTCCCCTTCTCTGTTGAAATAACTACTTCTCTGAGTCATTTATTTCTTGGATCACTTCCTAACTCCATACATTTCTCTCAAAAATATTTACAGATTTGGTGTCACAAAACGCTGTTGGGTAAGTCTTTTCCCTTTTCAGATCTCAGTTTATTGTTTTGTTAAATGGGAGTGATTGCTTTAGCAGAGATGTCATACACACATGTCATGGAACACATAGCCTGAAATACTCCAGAGTAAGGTCAAACCTGATTAAAATCTAAGTGGATTGTGTAACAAAATAAATTAAAACAAAAACAAAACATAGATAGCATAACATTTTAAAAGTAAATCAATTTGCTGCCTACAGTTATTTTTACATACATTAATCAATGGTAATGGCCAAGATTTGATTTGAGTTTTATACCACTGGCCTAGACTCTTCCTGTGGTGTTTTCTAGCTCTAGCATTTTGTGTTTTATTAGATATAATATTTAGAAATGGAAGTGAAAACACCTTGTCTTCATAGTTCAAAATTTGTGTGTGTGTGTTAATTGTAATTTTGTGGAGGGGTGGGAAGGGGAGGTTTCCTTGTTACCTCTCTCTACCATTAAGCGCATATGTTAATAATAGTATCTTACAATAGATAATTATCTCATTTATTTTCAAATGTCTACATCAGTGAATATGGAATTGTAGTAATACCTAAAGGATCCTGAATACTCTCTAGATAATTCAATAATAATCTAAAATGGATCAAAAGAAATAATGTTAAAAGAAAACCAAAGAAAAAATATTAACACAATGATGTTAATAAACAACATTTATATAGCAGTTGCTATGTGACAGGGACTGTGCTAAATATTTACAACTATTATCTCATTTAATCCTCACAATAATCCTGGGAATTAGGTTAGGTTAGGATAGGTTTATCATTTTGTAGCTCAGGAAACTAAGAGAGTAAATTTCCAAAGGTTATATAATTAGAAAGTGTTTAAGGCTGCATTTGGACTTGGGTTTTCTTGACTCCAGTCATGGCACTCAATGCAGTGTCACCTATAAAGTATAATTATATATATATATATGTATGTATAATTAAATATATATACACACATATCTATATCTATATCTATCTATATATATATAATGTGAAGCTGAAGAAATCAAAAAGGTAAATCAAGAAAAAAAAGTAAACTTTCAACAAATACAAATAGAATCTCAAGAAAAAGCATTAGCAGATAGGTGCTGGGCCTGGAGTCAGGATAATTCATCTTCCTGAATTCAAATCTAGTCTCAGAAATATACTAGCTATGTGATTCTGGGAAGTCATTTCACCCTTTTTGCCTCGGTTTCTTCACCCGTAAGATGAACTGGAGAAAGCAAAGACAAACAACTCTGAATGGGGCATGGAGAGGCAAACATAACTGAAAAATGACTGAACAACTGAAAAGAGTATCCTGATTACCAGTATTACAAGAATAATTGGAAGAAATATAAAAAAATATTAAAAAACCTAACATTAATGGAAATGAAAGGGAAGAAAGAATGGAAAAAAAAATATGAATGGTTAGAACAAGCAGTGATGAAACTTATCTTAAGAATTTCAGGCAGTCTTGTGATTCTTAGAGCAATTCTCCAATACCTATTTTCCAGGTGAGTTTTGTCTCTGTTTGCTTGCTTTTGTTTTGTTTTGTGAGAAATAGTTAATGTTATCATTTATCTATTCAGGTTTTCTGAATTTTTTTATTTATGCATAGAGTGATTGATTTCTATGTGGCCTAATCTAATGTTATTTGAGTAGAGTTTTCCATTATTCATATTAAACATTTTGGCGGCCTTTAGATTCTTTTTTTCTTCATAGTACTAATGTTTAATATTTTTTAGCTTTTAATATTTTTTAGAATTTCAAGTGGAATTTGTGAGAATTTTCTATTTCTGTTTCTATTTCTTATGTTGAATATCTGTAGATGTTTATAGGTTCTTCTTTGTTGTTTTTGTTGACTTAGATATTTACAATGCCTTGTCCATATAGTTTATTATAGTAGTTTTATTTGGTTTACTCATTTTCCAGTCTTATTTCTAAATCAAGACTTCTGCCAGGATTAGTGTCTGTGATCTTCCTGAAAGAATGGGGATCTCTATTATCTGTGGTACTACTACTGCCTCCACCTAGGACTTAATGGTCCTCAAATACCTATAATTTAATGTAGATTCTGAAATTATTGTTCTATAAGAAATGATTAGCAGGATGATTTCAGAAAGGCATGGAGAGACTTACATAAATGGATGCTAAGTGAAGTGAGTAGAACCAAAAGAATATTGCACACAGAAACAACAAGATTATATGATGATCATCTGATGGACAGGGCTATTTACACCTCACAATGTAGTGATTCAGGCCAATTCTAATAGATTTGTGGTAGAGAAAGTTACCTGCATCCAGAAAGAGAACTATGGGGACTGAATGGGTATCGCAACATAGTATTTTCACCTGTTTTTGTTGTTTGCTTGCTTTTTTTTTCTCATTTTTTTCCCTTTTGATTTTATTTTTCTTGTGCAGCATGATAAATATGGAAATCTGTTTAAAAGAACTGTACATGCTTAACCTTTATTGGATTACTTGCTGTCTAGGGGAGGGATGGAAGGAAAGGAGGGAGAAAAATTTGGAACACAAGGTTTTGCAAGGGTAAATGTTGAAAACTATCTTTTCATGTGTTTTAAAAATAAAATGCTATTATTAAATAATAATAATAATAATATAATCCTGGCTGTTGTCTTTCTGAAGTGAGCACTTTAGACTTCCAAAACTCTTATGTGGTCAGAGAAACATTGACCAGTTGTCCATGAGCTTACTAAATGCAAGTTGACTTTCTTGACCCTGGTTGTTTTATTGTTTATCCTTATTTCTGAAGAGGACCGTGACATCAGGGAAATTGAAACAGAAAGAACCTTAGACATCACCAAATCCAATACCTCATTTTATATATGAGAAAAGTTTAGATCTATAAAGGTTAAATAACTTAATGTTTCATGCAGCTAGAAACTTGAAGCAGAATACAAATGTAGGGCTTCCTGGTTTCAAGTCCAAGACTAAATTGCTGGAAACCAGGAAAATGCAACTTCAATGAGTCTAAGAGAAGAGAGAGAATTGAAGAGTGGGAAGTAAATAGTGCCTAGAGATGCAGAAACTCAAGGAAGATCAGGACTCTATTTTCACATCCACAAAATGAAACAATCAGGAAACATGACCTATTAGATCTTTTCCAGATCTAAATATAGGATCCTAAGAAAAGTCTACCAAGTTATATTTAATGTTATAAAATAAACAAAATGGACCCTGGTCTTTTTGGAAAACTCTCTAAAATTTGCTTGAGTATTATTCTTATCTTTCTTATTTTGCCCCCATATTTATGTAGATTTAAATAATCATTAATAAGCTTATTGTATTATATAAATATATATCATAAAATTAAATGAGCCTAAATATTGCACTGTCAAATGTTATATGATATAAAACAACATATTTGTTCTACTTTTTGTCATTAAATTATTTTAGTCATGTTTAATTTTCTGTGATCCCATTTAGGGTTTTCTTAGCAAGGATACAGAAATGTTTTGGCATTTCCTTCTTAAGTTCATTTTTATAGATGAGGAACAGAGGCAAGCACTGTTAATTGATTAGCCCAGAGTCACATAGCTAGAAAGTATGTGAGGATGGATTTGAACTCCTGTCCTCCTAATTGAAATCTCTTTATTCAATCTAATGTGCTACCTCACTGCCTGTTTTGTTGTTGTTTAGCTATGTTCAACTCTTTATGATGCCATTTGGATTTTTTGTTTGTGTTTGTTTGTTGATTTTTTTTTTTGTGCGTGTGTGTGTGTTTGTTTGTTTTGGGCAAAGATACTGCAGTGGTTCTTCATTTTCTTCTCTAGTTCATTTTATAAATGAGGAACCTTGGGCATAAGGGGCTAACTTACTTGATCAGGGTAAGTGTCTTAAGCCAGATTTGCACTCAGGAAGATGAATCCTGACTCTTGACTCTGCACTTTATCAATTGCACTACCTAGCTTCCATTCTTCTTTATTCTGTCATTAAACTAACTTTGTGATTCCAACTATAAATTGAAAAAAATGGATTAGAAGAATTTTAAATCCTTTCAAATTTCAAAACTCTAGGACTTCAACTCACATACTTTTATTTGATATTTTGAAGTCACTATTTGCCCCTTACACCCAAAAGCCAATTTTTTTTTTTTTGGTAACTTTTGTTCCCTTTACTATAATGGTAGAATTACCTTGGAAAGTTTGAAAGTAATATATATTTCCTTCGTTGTTTTTCTCCATTGCTCAAGCATACCAATTTGTTTTTGTAAGGTCGTTCATGAGTGTATTGATGATATGCCATTTCTTTTTATGTAGATCAAACTTGTTTGGAGCAATTTGATTGGTAGATTTAAAAGTTGAAAATGAAATCTAAATGAATTAATTTCGCCAATGTCCTTAAATCTACAAGTTGCTTTGGTATAATACTTTATAGAGGAGTTAATAGTTTTTAATAGTTTGTTTAAAATAAATTCAATGAAATTTGGAATTATGTATGCTTTGTGAATGAAATTCAAACAAAAACTATAATTAAACATCAGACTCTATAAAATGTCAATCTTTAGGCTAGCTGGAGTAAACTTTTTTACCCATCAGATTCTTTGATTTCTTTTGAACACTGCAAATAATGTCTACACTAAGATTCTGGGAAGCATTCCAGTTAAAATTGTTAGTCAACCCAAAAATTTTTATCATATCACATTATATTATGATAGGCTGGGAGAAAAAATAGAAAATTCTCTGATTCTCAGAAGGATATTATAATCCAATTTGTTATAAAATTTGGTCTAAAATGTTCCTGAAGATGGGAAAATGAAAAGTACAAACAAAAAATTAAATTGAATTCTTTATAATTGTAATTAGCAAGCTTGGTCCTAAAGAAAAAAGGGAAATGTATTTGCTCATTAAATGTTGCTGCAATGGATACCTATGGGTATAATATTATAAACACTAAAGAATGACAGATTGGTTTCATAAAGGTTTCTGACTTTATTCTTTTTATCATTGATAAGCCATTTTTCCCCCAAAGTATTGTCTATCTAGTTCTGATTCCGTGAAGCTAAAACAAGATATTTTTTGAAGAGCAAATAATATTTACATTTTTTAAAATGCAATTTTTAAAGAATTGTGGACATTATATTAGCAGAGAACCAAAACAAAAGTGCGCCATTTCTTCTATCACCATTGAACCTGTTGGAAAGCAAATATTAGTTGTGAAGAACATCTTAAAAAAGTTTAACATAGTAGGGGATCTATAATTGTTTGATGGTGATTTCAAAAATAAATTTCCTGCTTAAAAAATAAAACAATTTATTGAATCAACTGTAATCCCATTGATTGGGAAACTCAAAACCAGTCAAAAAATGGACCAGTTAATTCTGGTAGCAACTAACATATCTGGTAATTGGAGCAGGAAAGTGAATTTCCTTTTCTTATAAAATACAACAATTAATTTCTTCAGTAAAATAAATAATAATCCAAAAACTGACAATTTTTCATTTGTCCTCATAAGTCTGACACCACCTGAAAATTTCATAAACTACCTAGCATTTAATCCCAGTATGTGACAGCAGATAAAAAGCTGTGATAGAAAATGAGCTTTTTGCCTGAATGGAAAAGAAATAGTCTTCCAAACTATTTACAAATGCGCGCTTGAACTACTAAGCCCATCAGAAGAACTGAGATATTTGTATTATTTGCAACTTAATGACTCTCTGCATTAATAATGATAATAATCATGAGGTATTTGGTCATAAAACAAATAAAGTTCAGGATCACAATGTTTAAATGCTGAGTGCTGCCTTCAGTAATTAACTACAGATATTATAAACTGGCAATAATTACCATTATTTTCTGTTTGTTAAACTATAGTCCATTTTTATTTTCAAAAGAACTTTTATTATTTTTTTGAATAAAGATGCGTTTATAATGTGGAAATATGTCCTATGATTGTTCTACAAATTTTTGACTTCTTTCAACTATTGGCCTTGTGGAAGTTTGGAAGGAGGGTTGTGTGTGACTAGAGCAATCCCAGATCAATTTGAAGAATCCTTTGTTGTACTTACTGAGATCACACTAAGTGAATCTTTGTAGGCATTTGAGGGGCACCTTTCTAAAGAGTGTAAGTATACCTAGTGGTGCCAAGTAAGAGGATTATATAGACCAGGTATAAACTTCACCTTCCTTTCCCAAGAAACCCACTGACTGGATAATTAAATCTCCTTTCCTTTAGGAGGCCCATACTATAACCCTTTCAAGCTTGGGATAAGTAAATCCATATATTTGCTTCTGCTATATACCACCTTCTATATGAAGGTTTTTGACTTCCCAGAAAATTTCCCAGTTTCCTCTGTTCTGCTTCTATTTCCTTAGACTTATTTTGTATGTATTTGCTATATATTTATATATGTACATCCTGTCTAGCATAAGGATGGGATCTATTGCATTTTTGTTTTTGTATTTCTAACACCCATTATTTTGTCTGGCAAATAATAACTGCTTGGAGATTGATTATTATGTGTTTTTACAGTATATCTTTTAGTACCATGACTATTGTCTTTTAATTGGAGAAATTTAATATCAGAATCACTTTGAGGGAAAAATTGAACTCAGATCATTCTGAGTCTAAGACTAACATTCTTTCTATTGTGCCATATCCATTTTTGTAGGAAATAGATTTAGAAATAACATACAATATATCAGAATAAAATCAAAGTAGAAATGGGATCTGCATATTTTAAGTTCCAACCATTAAAAAATAGCAGAACTAAATGAGGTACTTTTATGGCTACAGGTAGGGGAATAATTTTTTAAATAAAAATTTTATCTTTTTGGAACATTACATACATTTTGCAATTTATCAATTACTCTCTTCTCTCAAGAGCAATCTCTTATAATATTTTTAAAAGACAACAGATCATAAAAACATATAGACACATACATATATATGTAAACACACATATTTAAGAGTCTAATATTATTAGTTATATTCTACATTCATAATTCTCCAATACTGTAAAGAAATTTAGGGAAAAGGTTTTGCGTATCTTCTTTTTGAGGTCAAGCTTGGCCATTGTGTTTTTACTATATTCTATTTCTGTTGATTTATTGCTGCTGTTGTTGACATTTTCATTTATTAGTGTAGTCATTATGTATGTTGTTTTCCTTAGTTCTGCATTAGTTTATATATCTCCTGCTCTCTATATGTGCCATATTTATCTATTGAAATTATGCAAAAAAGTGATTAAAATATTAATATTCTTTAACCCAGAGATTCCTTCTACTAGACTGATGCCCCCAATGAGTTCAATAACAAAAAATCCCCAAAACATCAAAATATTTTAGTAGAAAATTTGCAAAAGAAAGACTTAGAAATAAAGTAAATGTCCTTTGAGAAATGGTTCAAGGTAGTATATGGGAAAAGAAAGTATATGAATGTAAAAGGATATTGTTATGCTACATGAAACATCCTCATTTTCTATGCACCCTTACATAAGTAAAGGATTACTTTTCTTTCATTTGTTTTGTTTTCCTGGTTTTTTTAAATAACAGCTTATTTTCAAAATATATGCAAATATAGTTTTCCAACATTTACTCTTACAAAACTTTGAGTTCCAAATTTTTCTCCCTCCTCCCACCATCTAACCTACACAGCAAGTAATCCAATGTATGTTAAACCTGTATAATTTTTCTATTTCTACATTTATCATGTGGCACAAGAAAAATCAGATCAGGCAGTTACATGGCTGATAGAGCACTGGCCCTAAAATCTGGAGGACCTGAGTTCAAATTTGGCCTCAGACACTTAATACTACCTAGCTGTGTGACAGTGGGCAGGTCACTTAAACCCAATTTCCTCAGGAAAAAAAATCAGATCAAAAAGGGGGAAAAAAAGAAAGAAAACAAAAAGTAAACAAACTACAACAAAAAAGGTTAAAAAAAAACTTTCTTGTTATTCACATTCATTCCTCACAGTCCTCCTTCTAGATGCAGATTACTCTTTTTATCACAAATCTATTGGAATTAGCCTGAATCAACTCATTGAAAGGAGTCAAGTGCACCAGAGTTGATTATCACATAATCTTATTATTGCTGTATACAGCATTCTATTTTTTCTGTTCACTGCACTTAGTATTAGTTCATGTAAGCCTCCCCAGGCCTTAATGAAATCATCCTACTGATCATTTCTTATAGAACAATACTATTCCATAACATTCACAAACCATAACTTATTCAGCCATTCTCTAATTGATGAGCATCCACTCAGTTTCCAGTTTCTTGCCACTACAAAAAAGGCTGCTATAAACATTTTTGAACATGTAAGTCTTTTTCTCTTTTTTAATAATCTCTTTGGGATATTGGTCCAAGAGAGATGCTGCTGGAACAAAGGGTATGCATAATATGATAGCCCTTTGGGCATAGTTCCATATTGCTCTCCAGAATGGTTGGGTCAGTTCACAATTGCCACAACAATATATTGGTGTCTAGATTTTGCACATTCCCTCCAACACTCTTCATTATCTTTTCCTGTCATCTTAGCCAATCTGAGAGGTATGTAGTGTCCTCAGAGTTGTCTTAATTTGTGTTTATCTGATCAATATTGATTTAGAGCATTTTTTCACATAAATAGAAAAGTTTTTAACTACTTTATTTGAAAATTGTCTGTTCACATCCTTTGACCATTTATCAATTGGAGAATGGTTTGTAGTCTTATAAATTTGAGTCAATTTTCTATATATTTTAGAAATGAAGCCTTGGATGTAAAGATTTTTTCCCAGTTAATTGCTTCCCTGATAATCTTTTCTGCATTGGTTTTGCTTAAACAAAAAATTTTAATTTAATATAATGAAAAATTGTTCCTTTTGCATTTTGCGCTATACTTTACTTCTTCTTTGGCCATAAATTTCTACCTTCTCCACAGATCAAAGAGGTAAACTATCTTTGTTCTTCTAATTTGCTTAGAGTATTACTCTTTATCTCTAAATCATGAACCCATTTTGACCTTATCTTGGTATAGGGGGTTGGTTATTAGTCAATACCTAATTTCTGCCATAATATTTTCCAATTTCCCAGTAATTATTTTCAAATAGTGAATTCTTATCCCAGAAGCTGCAGTCTTTGGGTTTACCCAACACTAGATTACTATAGTCATTAACTATTGTGCTTTGTGAACTTTAACATATTCCACTGATCAACTACTCTATTTCTTAGCCAGTATCAAATGTTTTGATGAACTCTACTTTATAATATACTTTAAGGTTTGGTACAACTAGACCACCTTCCTTTAAATTTATTCATTAATTTCATTGAAATTCTCGAGCTTTTGTTCTTCCAGATGAACTTTATTATTTTTTTTTCTAGATCCAAAAAGTGGTTTCTTGGTAATATGATTGGTATGACACTGAATAAGTAGATTAATTTAGGTAGAACTGTCATTTTTATTATTTTTATTATATATCATTTATTTTATATATATTAACATATATATTATTTCTATCACATCTTATTATTAAATGAATGCTCTGTACACCAATGAGCATTTGATATTTTTCCAATTGTTTAGATTTGAATTTATTTGAATAGAAAGTGTTTTGTAGTTGCGTTTATATATTTCTTGGCTTTGCCTTGGCAGGTAGACTCCCACATATTTTATATTTTCTACAATTATTATAAATGGTATTTCTCTTCCTGCTGAACTTTGTTGATAACATATAGAAATGAAGGTGATTTATGTGGATTTATTTTGTAACCTACAACGGTTGCTAAAGTTGTGAATTGTTTCTACTAGTTTTTTAGTTGGTTCTCTAGGATTCTGGAAGATAACAGTGTATCATCAGCAAAGAGGGATAATTTTGTTTCCTCATCATCTGCTCTAATTCCTTTAATTTCTTTTTCTTCCCTTATTTATCAAATTAACCTTTCTAATACAATATTGAATAGTTATGGGGATAGTGAGCAACTTTATTTCACTCCTGATCTTGTTGGGAATGATTCTAATATATCTTCATTACATATAATGTTTGTTGTTCCTGTTAAATAGATTGTACTGATCATTTTAAGGAAAATTTCATTTATTCCTATACTCTCTAGTGTTTTTTAATAGGAATGGGTGTCAAATTTTGTTAAAAGTTTTTTCTGCATCTATTGAGATAATCATATGATTTTTATTAGTATAGTTACTGATATAGTAAATTATGCTGATAGTTTTCCAAATATTGAACCAGCCTTGCAATCTTGTGATAAATTCATGGTGTATTATCTGACATAACTTGTTGAGATATCTCTTTTCTAAAATTTTAGTTAAGATTTTTGCATCAATATTCCTGAGAGAAATTGGTCTATAATTTTCTTTCTCTGTTTTGACCCTATCTGGCTTAGGTATCAGCTCCATATCTGTGTCATAAAAGGAATTTGATAGAACTCTTTCTTTCCCTATTTTTCCATTTCAGTTTAGATGATCATATTTACTGACATGAAGTTGAGCAAAACAGCTCCTAATTATTGGTATAATTTTTTCTTTATTTGTGGAAAGTACACCTTTTTCATTTTTAAGATTAATAATTTGATTTTCTTATTTACTTTTACTAATGAAATTATCTACATGTTTATCTATTTTGTTGGATTTTTCATAAAAGCAATTCTTAGCTTTCCTTATTAGTCCAATATTTTTCTTACTTTCAATTTTATTAATCTTCCCTTTTATTTTCAGAATTTCAAATTTGGTATTTAATTGGAGATTTTTAATTTGTTCTTTTTCAAACTTTTCTACTTGCATGCGAATTCACTGATCTTCACATTCTCTCTTTTATTCAAGTAAACATTTAGAGATAGAAAATTTCCCCTAAGAACCACTTTGCATCCTATAAATTTTGATATGTCAATTGTCATTATCTTGGATGAAATTATTGATTGTTTCTATGATTTATTATCATTCTTTAGGATTAGATTAATTAGTTTCCCATATATATATATATATATATTTTTTTTTTATTAAAGCTTTTTATTTGTATAACATATGTATGGGTAGTTCCCCAGCATTGATCTTTACAAAGCTTTCCATTACAAATTTTACCCCCAGTCCTCTCCCCTCCACTAGATGGCAGGAAGTCCACTACATGCTAATAATGTTGAAATGCTTGAGAAGTTATGCAAGAAAAATCCTATCTACAAGAAAAAAAAGAAGATCAGAGAAAGGCAACACAATGCAAGCAAATATCAATAGAAATCATGAAAATGTTATATTGTGGTCCATATTTCATATCCCTCTCTCTGGGTGTATATGGTTTTCTTCAGTGAACAATTGGAACAAGTTTGAGACAATTCTTTGTTGCAGAGAGCCATGTCCGTCAGAATTGATCATCATGTAATACTGTTGTTGCTGTGTATGATGATCTCCTAGTTCTGCTCGTTTCACTCAGCATCAGTTCATGCAAGTCTCTCCAGGCCTCTCTGAAATCGTCCTGCTGGTCGTTTCTTACAGAGCAATAATATTCTATAACATTCATATACCATAATTTATTCAGCCACTCTCCAATTGATGGGCATCCCTTCAGTTTCCAGTTTCTACCAACTACAAAAAGGGCTACCACAAATATTCTTGCACATGTGGGTCCCTTTCCCTCCTTAAAAATCTCTTTGGGATATAGGCCCAGGAGAAACACTGCTGGGTCAAAGGGTAAACACAGTTTGATAACTTTTTGAGCGTAGCTCTAAATTGCTCTCCAGAATGGTTGGATCCATTCACAATTCCACCAATAATGTATCAGTGTCCCAGTTTTCCCACATCCCCTCCAACATCCATCGTTATCTTTTCCTGTCATTTTAGCCAATCTGACAGGTGTGTAGTGGTACCTCAGAGTTGTCCTAATTTGCATTTCTCTGATCAATAGTGATTTGGAGCAACTTTTCATATGACTAGAGATGGTTTTAATTTCATCATCTGAAAATTGTCTGTTCATATCCCTTGACCACTTATCTATTGAAGAGTGGCTTGAAATCTTATATATATGAGACAAATCTCTATATATTTTAGAAATGAGGCCTTTATCAGAACCATTAAATGTAAAGATGATTTCCCAATTTGATGCTTCCCTCCTAATCTTGTCTTCATTAGTTTTATTTGTACAGAAATTTTTAAACTTAATATAATCAAAATTATCCATCTGGTGTTAAATTAGGAGTTCCAGGTCTTCTTTGGACATAAATTTATTCCATCTCCACAGGTCTGAGAGATAAACTATATTATGTTCCTCTAACTTGCTTACAAAGTCCCTCTTTATATCTAGATCATGAACTCATTTAGATCTTATCTTGGTATGTGGTGTTAGGTATGGGTCAAACCCTAATTTCTTCCACACTAGTTTCCAATTTTCCCAGCAGTTTTTGCCGAATAGTGAGTATTTATCCCAAAAGCTGGGGTCTTTGGGTTTATCAAACACTACATTGTTAAGGTTATTGCCTAGGTTGTCCTGATAACCTATCCTGTGCCACTGATCAACTGCTCTATTTCTTAGCCAGTACCAAACGGTTTTGATGACTACTGCTTTATAATATATTTTTACATCTGGTACAGCAAGGCCACCTTCATCTGCCTTTTTTTTCATTAATCCCTTTGAAATCCTTGACCTTTTGTTCTTCCATATAAACTTTGCTACTATTTTTTCTAGATCTCTAAAATAATTTCTTGGGAGTTTGATTGGTATGGCACTAAATAAGTAGATTAGTTTGGGTAGTATTGTCATTTTTATTATGTTCGCTCTGCCTACC
>JAJPUD010028508.1:0-14628 GCA_023553655.1 Myrmecobius fasciatus
AGCAGCTAGGATGTCCTGAGGCCCAGAGTGCTGGGCCTGGAGTCAGGAAGGCCTGAGCTCAAATATGACGTGATCCTGGGCAAATCAGTCTGCCTCAGTTCACTGTAAAAAAGGGGATAATAATCTGTATTATTTTAATAACCTGCAAAACAGGGATATAACCTTCTAGGGTTGTTACAAGGATCAAATGAGAGTAATATTTGTGAAGCATTAAGCACATGTCCAGCACATATTAAGTACTACATTTATATGTTTTTTCCATATTCATATTCAAGATTTATTTAGTAAGCATTAATTATGAAGATGAGGATGATGATGATGATACTTCAGTGGTCTTTCCATGACTCCATCCACAGTAATTTGGTAACTACTATTAGTCCCAAATTTTTACTGCCCCCAAATATAGATAGATTATATCAGCTGTCCTCAAATAGGACAAATTAGAGACTCTCCAATTCGGAATTTCAGGAAATTACAATGTTTTGATACCTGGTGTCATGCTTTACTCACAATAAGAGTTAATTGAACATTGTTAAACTGAAGTGTATAGGAACAGAATACAAAGGTTAACTGGTCCAATTTCTAGCTGAAAGAGGACTCCTCTTTAGAATATCCCTAAGAAGAGGTCATGTAACAGGCTTTGTGTGAAGACATCTTGGGCTGGGAGAACCCACTACCTCAAAGTCAGCTCATTGCCCTTATGGAGAAATTTCTTTGAAAAGCCCGCACACACACACACGCACACACACACACACACACACACACACACACACACACACAGCATCGCGTGATGGTACTTCAGATTTTCTAGGCAAAGGTGGATTCAGGCAATTTGTTAAGACACCCAGGAAGAGAAACGGTCTTGTCATGTCATTCCCCATCTCTAGAAGTTTCAATGGCTTTCCCTTGTTTTAAGAATCACATATAAATACCCATGCATGGCATTGAAAGCCATAACTTGATTCTAACTTATCTTTCTAGATTGATTACACATTTCTTCCTCTCTTGTATTTCACATTTCAAATGGTTCTGGACATGACACCCCATCTCCTACCCCTGTCTTTTTGTCTTTGTCTTTTGTCTGTATCTTTAAACTATCTGTCCATTCTTTGAATATTTTCCTTTCTCTTGTCCATTTCACTGAATCATGAGTTTCCTTCAAAGCACAGATCAGGTTTTACTTTCTATTTATATTAAAATTATTATAAAATCTTTATATAATAGAATTACTATTTTCTAGATTATTATTAATTATTTATATAATGCTTTTCCTGAGGTTCCCCATCTGTTCATGGGCTCATCTGAAACTAATTTGTCCTTCTTTTGCATTTTTTGATCAGTGTATGTGTTATATTTCATTAGTAGAAAAGAAGTTTCTTGAGGAGAGGGCCTTCTATTCCCCTCTTTCTTTGAATCCTTAGTACACAGCACAGTTTCTAGCACATGACAGATAATTAATACATACTTGCTGAAATGAACTGAACTGGGTATATATGAATTTTGGTTCTAAGGATTAGCTGATGTTAAAGAATGTTGTGATATATAGAACCTTACTTTGAATTCAATGACTGGAGGTAACTGAAAGGGAATAGTGTATGTGCCTATTTACACTTTTTTTTTGTAGCAATAACAACAAAAACTTTGCATTGGCTAAATAATGAAGAAAATGGCTTGTCCAGGCTCTGCAGACAACTGAATTATTTAGTATATTTCCATTTCAATGAGTTAATTAAGATAATTGCTATTTTCTAAGGCTTTTTTCTTCTTAAAATATGAACATGTCTTGTTCATTTTGGGCAAAATAATCTATAGCAGAGACTTTGTAGAGACAATAGCATGCATTTTGGGAACAACTGGACTAGAAATTTTAATACTGCAAGGATCTGTGATGTTAGACCTGTATAGATCTTCCTTCCTTTCACCCAAGCAGATTTAAATCTTCTCTTCTACACGATAAACTTCAGGAAGGAAGGGAATATGTCTCACTGAAATTTTGATTTTCCCCAGTGATAAGCATGGAGTTCTGAATACAACAGGTGCTTAATAAATGTTGGTTGGATAAAACTCCCTACACAACTAGCAGAGGTAGTCATTAGTTCTTGGTCTAAAAAAATCATCACTTGTGGCTAAATTACTAGGCATGTGCCTCTTCAAACTTAGCTATTCTGGTCCTGGGAGGTAAGACATAAGAGTCTACACTTGAAAGTTTTGTTGGAACAGCCTTCACGATGCCTTATTTTCTTCTCTGACACATGTGAGTATGAAGGGAGTACTCTCTGGAGGAAGGTAAGTTATGTATGTGAATATAATATTACATACTTTCTTCCTCTTGATTTTTAGAATGATAAAGATCTGCTTAAAATTTAGGACAATGCATAGTTTAAGGATCCAAATTAATTTTGGGATTTACACAACCATCTTACTAACAGGTAGTTCAAATATCTGAAACAGCCAAGAAAAGGAAAGAAGCCCAAAATGCCCCTGAGGTGGCCCAAATAGACATTAAAAATTCCCTACAGTCAAGCTCTTGCACATTACTCAGAAAGAGAGTCCTTTAGGATGTTTCTTAGCCCTCTTTACTCTTACTTGAGACACAGTGTTAACAAGTATGGTTCATTTGTTTCTAAACTCACAGAAGATTACAAAGAGCTCCAAGGGCTAAAGGAAGACCCATTGAAGGCAATAAAAATGAGATGGTAAATCAGGAGGCAGAAGATCTCTAAACAGTAGACACAGAATTCCAGGAATACAGCAATTTGGGGCTATTTCATGAAGTACCAAATGCTCCATGCACTTCACTAAACACATGGACATCATTGCTCCATGCACTGCTTAATAAATGATGTTCACGATGACTAAACATCAAGACAAAGTCAAATTATCCTGGTTTATGAAGGCAAGAAAATATGATAATTAATTTTAGAAAGATTTCCTTGGCAAAGGAACAAGAAGAGAAAAATCTCTAGCATTTGGAGAGTTAAACTTTGGATGTCTAGAGAATTTTTTTTTACGTGGAAGAACCCAGTGTCCAACATTGCTCTACAAATGGGGCATAATGGGATTCTGTATAGAGATCAAATAAAAAGGCTTTTCTCAGAGGAGTCCATATAATCCTTCTGGTGAATCCTCCCTTATTAACTAGAGTTGTGAGCCCTATCACAGAACCACAGTATTTCTGAGTGAGAAGGGACTTTGGAGGTGATAAAAGTCCAATCTGCATCCAAATAGGCATTTACAACATTATTGATGAGGGATTATATTGACTTTGCTCAAACACCTTCAGAGATGGACTACTTATTCCCTTACCAAAGGCAGTCCATGTTCTCTCTGGATATCTCTAAATGTGAGCAAGTTCTCTCCCACATTTCCACCCTCAATTTGAGTCAAAATCTTATTTTAGGTACTTTCTACTCATTGGTCTCCGTTCTGATCTTTGAGGTGGAACAGAACAAATTGAATTCTTACTCTCCTTGACAGCTGACTCTCCAAATATTGGAAAGGAGCTATCACATCCTGACCAGAGATTTCCCTTCTTCCCAGGTTAAATGTGTTCAGGTTTTTTAATATACCCTCATATGACATGATCCCCATACTTTCAATGCAGCCCAATATCATGATGATTTTTGGAGACTGTTGATACTGACAGAGACTGGGGATCCACTCAAAGGCCGGCTCTTTTTGACTTGGACTTTTTCCCTCATTTCTCCTTCAGCAACCATTTCCTCCTAATTAGTGAGGACGGCAGGTTTAGCTTAGCAGGTCCCATCCCTGGCTTGTGAGGAATTAAGTGATCCCTTTCCTCAAGGGGAACAGACATGACTAGAACACCTATTCGACACGTTGGGGTGTATTGTTTCCCACTGAGGAAGTGCTGTCGGCTCCTAGCTTTTACTCTGCTTTCAATGCCATGCCTTGCACGGCCGGGCTGATTTATGCTCTGCTGCTGAACTATGTCTAAATTCTAAGGGAAAGCAGTAAATTGGACAAGGAGCTGAGCGAGCTTCTCTGGCAGGGGTGGCCAGCTCTCTCCCTATTGGGATTCCAAAAACGTAAGGAGAATCCTATGGGGAGCCAAGCGCTTAGAAAACAAGATCTGGCTGTGGCAGACACCTGCCTGCACCTTCCAGGCAAGCACTGTGTCACAAAGGATGTAGGCAGGGAAGCTGGAAAGGCAGCAGCACCGAACCAAGCAGCAGGCGCTGGAGCTTCAGTCCTGATTTCAACAGCATGAAACGGAAAAGAGAACTAGATTTGGAGTCAGATTGAAACCCAGCAGTCTCTGTCTCTCTGTGTCTGTCTGTCTGTCTCTTTCTCTCTGTCTCTCTTTGTCTCTGTCTCTGTCTGTCTGTCTCTCACCATTTATCTTGGATAAATCATGCTACTACTCTCAGTCTCAGTTTCCTTTTCTGTAAAATGATGGGAT
Source organism: Myrmecobius fasciatus (assembly GCA_023553655.1). Taxonomy (NCBI): domain Eukaryota; kingdom Metazoa; phylum Chordata; class Mammalia; order Dasyuromorphia; family Myrmecobiidae; genus Myrmecobius; species Myrmecobius fasciatus. The sequence goes on from JAJPUD010028508.1 coordinate 4,424, forward strand.
GGGACTCGATCAGCAAGCTCCCATTAAGCTGTAAATTCATTGATCCTAAAAGTGCTTATTGATGATTTTATTAGCTGTGGAACCAGATGTCCTCAAAACATTTCCAATCCAATCAATACAGAACTCATTATCTTCCCCTAAGCCCTCCCCTCTTTCAGTCATCCTTCCTTCCTTCTTCCTTCCTTCCTTTGTTCTTTTCTCTCTCTCCCTTCCTTTCTTCCTTCTTCCCTTCCTTCCTTCTCTCCCTTTCTTCTTTTCCTTCCCTTTCTTCCTCCCTTCCTTCTTTTCTTCCTTCCTTCATCTTTCTTTTCTTCCATCCTTCTTTGTTCCTTTCCTTCTTTCCTTCCTTCCTTCATCTTCTGTCCTTCCTTCTTTCCTTCCTTCCTTTTTTCCTTCCTTCATCTTTTTTCTTTCTTTCCTTTCTTAATCTTCTTTTTTTCCTTCCTTCCTTCTTCCATTTTTTTCTTCTTTCTTTCTCCCTTTTTTCTTTTCCTTCCTTCCCTCTTTTCTTCCTTCTTTTTTTCTCCCTTCCTTTCTTCCTTCCTCCCTCCCTCCCTTCCTTCCTTCTTGGTAATCAGGGTTGAGTGACTTACCAAGAGTCACATAGTAAGTGTCTGAGGCCAGATTTGAATTCAGATCCTCTTGACTACAGGCATGATACTGTATCCATTGCACTATCTAAATGCCCCTAAACGTCCTTACTTTTTCCCAAGGCAACATCATCTTTCCAGGCTCTCATTTTTGGTAACTTCAGCATCCACCTCAATTTCTCACTCTTTCTCTTACCCCACATATTTGATCACTTGCTAAATCTTGCCATTTCAAAAGCCTCTCAATTCTAACTCTTTTCTATACTCAAACAACTACCACCTTAGTTCAGGCCCTTCTTGTTTCTCACTTAGATTGTTACCTAATTGCATGCTTAATAAATATTTGTTCATTGATGACTTGACTGACTTGTATGACCTTGGGTAATGTGAACTTTCATTAATTGTAAAGTTTTGTTAAATTGTGAAGTTTGTGGTTAATACAGTTTAGAAAAATCATAATTGTATGTTTTCTGGTGACCTGAAAATGATGCCTTCTGTACCATTTCTTCCTCTCCTTGTCTTGTCTAGAATTATTGGTGGGATCACTTGCTTGACAGCATTGCTAGTTTGATGTTGTGGTCTCCCATTGTACTGTTAAAGAATTCCTTAACAATTAGAACTGTCTAGAGAGACTCACATGAACTGATGCTAAGTTAAGTGAGTAGAACCAAGAGAACATTGAACATAGCAACAAGAAGATTATGTGATGATCAACTGTGATGAACTTGGCTATTATCAACAATAAGGTGATTTGGGCCAATTCCAATAGACTTGTATTGGAGAGATCTATCTATATCAAAGAGAGGACTATGGGAACTGAATGTGGATCATAACTTAGTATTTTCACTTTTTTAGGTGGTTGTTCACTTTTTTCCTTTATTATTTTTTTATGATTTTTTTTGTGCAGCATGATAAATGTGGAAATATGTTCAGAAGAATTGCACATGATTAACCTATATTGAATTACTTGTTATTGAGAGGAGGGAGAAAAATTTGGAACACATGATTTTGTAAGGGTGAATGTTGAAAGCTCTTTGCATATATTTTGAAAAAATAAAGCTATTATTAAAAAGTTAAAAAAAACAAGCAGAACTACCTAATAATGGGATGGGATGAGATAGAATGCTTCAGGAGGAAGTGAATTCCCCATCCTTAGAGGTCTGCAAGTAGAGGCTAGATGACTACTTGACAGAGAACTTGGAGAAGGGGTTTGTGCTTTTAGGAAGTGTTGGCTTAATGGTATTTAAGGCTCTTCTAATTCAGGCAATTGGGCAATATGTCATGCCATGTTGAATCAGAATCTCCTAGAAAAAGGCATTTGGAATATAAAAGCACAGAATACATAACTCACACTTCTGACTAAAACTGCCCCCAAACCGAACCCCACCTTTTAAAAACTGTGTTTAATGACTCTAACCAAGAAAATAGAATTGGATCAGTACTCACTCATAAAACGTTGTCCATCCATTTTCATTACTTTTGGTTGCGAGGAGACCAGAGTTGCCATGGTAAGTCATTTGGGCTAGCTCATGCCCCTGGGTTGTCACACTTTTGAGGGCACTGTTAGTGCCCATTGTCACCCAGTACACCTGACCATCTGGGACCACCAGCCAGAGAGGCATCCCGGTGGAGTCCCTGCGCACATTCACTACATTGCCATTGTTATCAGTGATGAGGGTGATGTCCCCGTCACCTGTGTAAGTGAAGTTGTACAGGTAATCTCCGGTGGGGAGGCTCTGGGTATACAGATGTTTGCCACTGGTGTCAAACAAATAGAGCTCCTGGTCAATGGGGGAGGACAACTCATACAAGTTCTGGGTGTTCAAGAACGGTTTGTTTTTCCGGATAAAGCGGATCCTGATGTTCCCCAGGTCAGCGACATAGAGCTCTCCATCAGCACACACAGCGAGTGAAGATGGAGAATTCAACTTAGCATCTTTGGCGTACCCATCGTCCCCCGAGAAACAGTCACAGTTAGCATCATTCTTGCAGTCGCAGCCACTGGGAGCCCCGGCAACCAGGGAGATCTCCCCATTGGTGGTGACCTGCCTGATGCGATTAATTTTCTTTTCATCAGTCTCTGCAATATACAGGACCCCAGTGTGAGAGACAGCCAGGGCTGTGGCAGACTCCAGCGTTGCATGGACCGCCACCTTGCTTAGCAAAAAGTGGTCAATCCCGGGGACCTGGCAGTGCATGGGTCTCCCAGCAACAATGCGGACTTGGTGGTTCTCGGAGATTTGCAGGACCACGTTGTTGTCAAGGACGTAGAGGGAGTTATCCATGGGGTTGATTGCCAAGTCGGTGGGCCACTCTAGGCGAACCTGGAGACCGAGATATAGATATGAGGTGAACCACTATTACTCATTATTTATTTGACCCCGTGACCATCATCAGCCTTTCTTTCAGCAAATACTTTTTAAGATCCTACTGTTATAGAGCCTTGGGATAAGTCCGAGGAGACATACAAAGTTTAGATAAGATATAGTCCCAATCATCATTTATTAAGGTTAATAAAATATGTAGAGAGATGTAGCATACATTATCATATAATAAATGCACACTACATACAGGGACCAGGGAAAGCCTTGGAAAGAAGGTGGCATTTGAAGCACCTTGAGGCAGCAAATATTAGCTAATATAATGGAGACAGCTTGGTGAAGAGTCCCAATGCTGATACATACTGGCTAAGCGATACTCCACAAGTGGAAGTTCAATCCTTATTTAAACTCCTCCAGTGATGGGAAACTCACTATCTATCTATTAGGGCAGACAATTCCACTTTTGGAAAATTCTGTCAGCAAGTTTTTTTTTTTTTTTGTAAATGTTTTAATTGACATTAATTCTCTCTATAACTTTGAGCTCCCACTTCTCCAAGTTTTGCCTTCTGGAAGACAAGGAAGATTTATTTTAATAGCCATATTTTAATCACTATATTCCACAAACTACATGCAAAGCCTAGTAAAGGATTTCTGATGAAGCTGGGCCACATCCAGCATTCAGCCCAGTACATGGAAGGCAGTTAATAAATGCTTCTTGATTGCCTGCCAAACAACCCTTTTCTTGAAATCTCTCCTCCTTATGCCAGCCTGAAATAGCCCCTTTTCATCTCTGAACTCCTATCGCAGTTAGCATCTGTGGTATTGTTCCTATGTAGGTTCATGATATCTTGGGTTCAGGCATCTTGAAATGTCATTTAGGTCGTTTGTTGTTTTATTTATATTTCATGTATTTATGTTTTATCTCACCAACTCCATTACTGGATTCTCGAGGGTAGGGACACCATCTTATCCATCTCTATGTCTCCCCAAGATCTAGCAAAAGACTTTCCAAATAAAGGCAGGTCAACTAGATAGATCTTCCAAGTGAGGAAGCAGAAGCTCTAAGGGGGGGGGGGACTCTATATATATTATACACACACACACACATAAGAACATGGATCTACCAAGTCCAAATTTGGAGCACATCTTGCCACTGTTGCCAAGGATTCACAGCTCATATTATATTAATACTTGTTTTATGGCCTAGCTCCACAAGAACCAGCACTTATCGGGTGGGTTTATAAAAACTTGTGCCATTTTAGACTGGGGAAAGCAGTTCCAGCTCTCACAATGCTCTTGCCTAAGAGAAATTCTTTGTGGGGCTTGCCTATTGAGCAGTCACCTCCCCTCGGCAGCCTTTAATAATTCCCCTAATTGGCAATGAGCTGGTGGATTGGGACCCATCAACTAGATGATACCAGGTCTGGAGTCAGAAACACACATCTCCCTGAGTTCAGATACGTCCTCTGACACTTACTAGCTAAGGGACTCTGGGCACTTAACCCCTGTCTACTTTGGTCTTCTCATCTGTGAAGATCAAATGGGGATAATATACACACTTTGTAAACCTTGAAGTGCTTTATAAACCTTAGCTATTATTTTTCACTATTTCTCTCCTCTGAATTTTCCTTATGCTTTGACTAACTCGGTAAGACAACCATCACTTATTGTGTCTGATTTATATTGTAATAATTTGCCTAAATATCTTATGCATCTATACATTCCATGTGGTAGGGACTGTGTTTTATATAAATTTATTTTTTATCATTTTCTAGCTTTGGGTACAGGGATCTGCACACAGTATTGATTAGGTTAATGAATGAATATTGAATTAAGCTGTGGTTTGTTGATGGTGCAATAATGTTCCTCTCTTATTTCTCTATTTTAGCCATGGCTTCCTTAGCTTCTTCCAGACTCTGGTCTATGTTTCTCCTTCCCGTGGAGAGCGTTAGGGCCTGTGGCTTTCCATCACAACTGCCTTCATACCTCCTATTCCTCTTTGGAGGATGGCTTCACAGCTGCCCTTGGTTACCATCAAGACCACAGTTTACTCTGAAGTGACAAGAGAATTTTCATTTTCTTAAAACTCATTTCTTGTCATCGTTGGCAGGTAAATATTTTATACCCTCTGCTCTCATGGTACCCTGGGGACCTGACTGCAGAGACCATTATGGCTGTCACCAGTGATGAAAAAGCGATCCCCAGTGCAGGAAAAGTCTATGTACGCTCATGAGTGTTCGTGTACAGATCTAGGGAATATTAGAGCTGGGAAAGAATACAGGAGGGTAGAATGTTCAGACACAGAATGTTAAAAATTGAAAATGGTTCTGCAAAACCCAGGCCAGAACAAAGAACAGAGGATGTTACAAAGGCAGAGATCAGCCACCTCACTGCCTCATTTTATAAATGGGTAAATTTGTTCTCAGAGTGAGGAAATGATTTCTACAAGTCCAAGTAAAAACTAAGCAAGATTGTTGGGACTTGATGGGGATTCTGAGCCCTGAGGGAGCAGAGATTCTAAGAATCAGATTCTGTTTCTTGACTCCAAAACCCTTTCTATGCCATCACATTGCCTCTGATTGTCAATCAGTGCACACCTACTCATCTAATAGATAGTACTTCATCTACAATGTTACTGGGCGGGAGAGCCAGCAAAAAAGGGAGACAATGAGCATTTCAGTAAACCTTCTAGCAACAGACCTGAGACAGGTAAGAGAGAACTGGACCAAAGACCAGGAGACCTGAGATCTCATCTAACTCACTGTGTCACTGAGGTCAGGTCAGCCAACTTCACAGGACCTGGGATTACTCATTTTCACTTGGGAACAATAATAAAAAGAGGTAGGATAGTTATTTGCTGAATGTGGGACTTCAGGCAAATAATTCCTTCTGTCTCAGAAAATTCCATTTTGTGAAATTCAGTTAACTCTAAATTCCTCCTAATCCTAAATCCATTCTATGGTTTTAGGAAATCTGAATTTTTAATTCTATTAACTCATTCTCTGATCTTGGTCCAATTCTTTCCCCCTTCTAAGGCTCAGTTTACTTCTCTGTAAAATGGGGGATGGTTTAGATTAAAAAAAAAAACTCTTTTACTAAAAGAAGTGTGAAAATAGATAATTAAGTAAAGTACATTATAAAACAACAAAATCACATAAATATCAACCAGAGGTTAGCCTCAAATTTCAGAAGAACTGACTAATCAGTAGCATCTGACACATTGGCTGGTAACCCTGCTGCAAAATACTTAACACAGCAACTCTCTTAAGAGCTTTACTGCAAAGGAAATCCTTTCTTTACTTGGAAGCTCTCAGGTCCAGGCCTTATCCCTTTTGCTATGCTAGTGTCATAGATTCTATGTTAGGGGATATTTAATGTCTGCTTTAGAGACCAGGTAGGATCCAACAGGTGATCAGAGGGAGGCAAGGGTGAGCCAGGTGTAGGACCAGAAGATGTGCACTATCTAACCTCAAAAAGGGTGGTTATGAAGGTCAAATATATGTGTAAGCCAAACGTGACTATGAGTTACTACTAATATTACTGATATTTGAATCAGCTCCTGTTCTCCAGGAGAGGGAGGGAAGGTGGGACCCATGCACTGGGTCACAGGAAGAGGTCTGACAAACTCCAAAAATAAAAACAATAATTGAAAGAGAGAGCACTCCTGTGTGGGCTGGTATGTTTATGAGGCGAAGAGCTTAAAAAGCTTGGCTTGATTGTGGCTGTAACCAATTTGCAATCTGATGTAATTCAAGACTTCTCTTCCTTGTTGTTGCTAATTCAGGCAAAAGTGTATGTATGCAAACCACCATTTCCTCGATGTTAATCCAATTCAGTCCTGAGCAGAGGCTGTACCCAGTGACTGGGCCATAAAGAAACAGGCCTCTGGCCAGATCCTTGGTGGGAGGCCCAAGGTCTCTGGGAGCAGCAAGACAGACTTCCTGCCCAGGGTTTTCACTCTGGGACCTTTTTCACCTGAGAGATATCCATGACGGAGTCACAGCTGAGAGGTCGAGCAGATGTCAGGTCATTGGATCCTAGGAGAGTGGAGATGATCCCATTCTGATCAATGCGTCTGATCATGGTACCATCCACAAAATAGATCAGCCCAAACTTGTCCACTGTAATGCCTGAAAGAAAGAAAGAAAATAGTTAACAACAACTAACTTTATATAGAATTGTAAAGTTTACAAAGCTCTTTACATAAATTATCTCACTGTAGCCTTAAAACAAACTCTATTTGGGGAAGGGGAAGGTGGGTGCTTCTATTGTCCCAATTTTACAGGTGGAAAAACTGAGACTTAGAGAGAAGAGAGTCACACAGCTAGAAAGTATCTGAGGCAGTATTGAAACCAGGTGTTCCTGACACCGAGTGCAGTATTCTCATCCACTGTGACATCTGCAAAGCACAAGGTCCGCTGAAATCATGTCACAGGTAGGTACCTACTGGATCCCTTGAGGGATGTGAAATTGGAAAATTCCAAATCCTGTTTTATTTGTTGCTGCTGACACCACAGTCCCAGCCTGACACCCTGGCATGTGTCCTCCAGACACAGACTTTCTGTGAGTCTGTTTCCTTATGTGTAATATGGGGATTTGGCACTGCCAATCTGAGAAGTTTGTCGTGAGAATCAATACAGATGATGGCCCCAGGGAAAGGGCTTTGTGTCTCTGAAGGTTCTTAAAAATGTGAGTTCTATCTTTAGGTCCCCATTTTCAGAGTGCAGACAAAGTGGTAACAGTCTGACCATCAAATGAGATGATGAATGTGACAGGCCACCATCATAATTTAGGTTCTTTATAAAAGATCTGAAGGGTCATTTTAGGAGGGAAAAGGATTGGATTTATTCTGTTTAGGTCAGGAAGGTAGAGCCAGGCTTAATGGTGCCAAGTCACAGAGAAGCAGGTTTGAGCTCAATCAAATTAAATAATGATTCATCAGATAGGCTAGTTGTGTCAGGCACTATGTTTGATGCTGAGGATATAAAGAGAGAAAATGATAGTTATGAGAAAAAAAACAACTTCCTAATGCTTAATGCTGTCCCAAAATGAAACAGGCAATCTTGAGGAGTTAGGTGGATTAAGGAGGGGGGAGTGATGATGTGGGAGGGAGCTCCCCATCCATCACTGGAAGGACTCCAGAAGAAGCTAGATGAGTGTTGGTTGGGAATGACATAGAGGGGAATTTTACTTGGGGTAACTGAACTAGATGTTGTCTGAGAAGTCTCCAATTGTGAGATTCCATGATGCTGTGATTCTAAGTTATAAGAGAAAGTAAGCTAAAAATTAATATTTAATGAGCTGTTATATAGAAAAGAATGTCTACTTACTCTCTTTTTTCCCAGAGGGTAGAAGCAGGAGCAAAAGGTGGAAGTAGGGTCAGACTTCAGCTTAATATTAGAAAAATCATTCCTAACAATTAGAGCTCTCCCAAAGTGGAAACAGATTCACTGCAAGTATTTGAGCAAAGCTTGGACAGCCATCTGTTAGGTATGTGGGAGGGAGGATTCTTGTTCAGGTAGGGATTAGACTAGAAGTCTTCTGAGGTCATTCTGGCTCTGGGATTCTGTGAAATGACCTAGATGAGGTGTCTTCCTCCTAGTCACACACTTGTTCCACTGGATACCCCTACCCTTTCTGTGGCTTTCCTTAAAGGGTTCCTGACCACTTATATTTCCTCTTCTTGCTCTTATATCCAATGACTACAGAATGATGCTTGAGCACAATGGAGATTGGGATGGGAGGCTCTATGTGTCTGAGGATGATGCATCCAGGTAGCAAACATCAAAATTGGAAAAGACCCTAACATGGCTCGGAAATATCTAGGAGTCATTTCGTCCAAACCCCTCATTTTACCAGTGACTGGAATAAGGCTAAAAGCGCCTTTTTAAATGTCTTTTCTAAAATGTTATGACTTAAAATGAGCCAGTCAACAAGCATTAATTAAGCTCCTAATGCATGCAATTTTACTATAATTTACTATTTACTACAATGCAGAATAGTTTAAAGTATCCTGGATTGGATTGACTCTACCCTCTGACTCTTAGGATTTGTATGACTAGGGATCAAAGCTCTCTGAGCCTCAGTTTTATCATCAATAAAATGGGGATAATGATTCATAGACATTAAGGTGAATGCTCTTTGTTCCTGTTATTATTACAAGGTACCCACTAGGAGTTGCTCCATTAGCATTATATTTCTAAATGTCGGAGAGTAATTTTCAAGGCGAGGACAAGGTAAGTTCATAGAAGGGGAATCCCTCTTCCCTTGTCTGCCTTGGATAGAAATTAATTATGCTCTGTAAGCACCAAGACAGGAGTTTCCTTGTCTGCCTGTCTTTTGTTTCCTCCCCCCTGCGCCATCTGCCAGAACTGATGAGAACTCAGTTAACAATGGCGGTTTTGTTTATGGCTCTGGCTGCACAAGCTAATAGAAATGATCAGTCCCCAGATTAATTCCTTCCTTTTTGTTGTGTTAAATAGATGGACTTCTCTTCCCCTCCCTCAGTAAACTGTCTGCCAGTGGTAGTTGGCCTGTCACTTGGATCTGGGTTAATGATAGGCTTTGGGGCAACTTACCAGCCATAGCATGATGTGTGTGTGCGTGTGCGTGTGCGTGTGTGTGTGTGTGTGTGTGTGTGCAGAATCCTAGGAGAAAACTAAGCAATCTTCTAACAAGCTGGGGGTTTAATTAATATTATTTGTAGAGAATCTCCAAGAGGAGAGATGACTGTCTTCTCTTAAGGAGTTTATGATAGAGAGGCAAGGGGGATAACATTGCTAGGAGCCAGAGGACCCCAAGATTACCTGCCCCTGTCTCTTACTACCTGCATGACTTTGGAAAAATCACTTTATCACTCTGTGCTGCAGTTTCCTCATTTGTAAATTAAAATGATTGGACCTGATGTGATTCTGGGTTGTGTATACTAAGGAAGGGCAATGAATGGGACTCAAAATTGTTATGTGAGGATGCATAGAAGGTTCTGAAGGGTTTGGGCTTGAGGTAGAGCAGACATAACAGATGGCTGTCTTCAAGTATTTGAATGACTGTGAAAGAATAAATTTGAGGGGTTTTTTTGTTTTTATTTTTGTTTTTTGGTCCCTGAGGACAGATGTAGGAACCAGGAGGAAAAGAGAAGTAAGATTTTAAGTCAATAGAAAACAAATACTTTTTAAGAATTATAGTTGTCCAAGATTATTGTATAAATATGTATACATGTATTGGATTTAACATATTTTAACAGGTTTGACATATTTTGGATTACTTGCCATCTAGGGGAGGGAGTGGGGAGAAG
>JAJPUD010028509.1:0-11747 GCA_023553655.1 Myrmecobius fasciatus
CGTGCAGGGACCCCTCAGTTTGCTCATCAGCAGAATGGGAATAAGAGTGCCCTGACCTTCTGCTTCCCAGAACTGCTGAAGAATGCCCTCTGTAAACTCGAGAACACTGTTTAAAAAGCCAGCTATTCTTCCTCATGCTTTGATCCCTCCCTGTTCAATGTGAACGAAGGATCTGAGAGCAGGTTTCGGGAAGGGGGGCTGGCCAGGAGGGGAAAGGCCCAGATAGGGAAGAGAGGGATGGAAAGGTCACAAGGCTGGTCCAGGCTTTCCGCATGCCATACTAATCTCCCTCCACGCCCAGGACTGCACAGCAGCTCCCCGGCTGCTCTCATCTGTCTCCAGGCCTGCTGCGCGGCCCAGCTGGCCCACTTCTGACTCAGGGGCTCTCTTGGCCTCCACCCCTTGCCCTGAGCCCCAGGCAGCAGCTGTCGGGGGCAACAAAGGGAGAAGGCGGCTGACCCGGCCAAGTATGCTCAACAACTGTCCCCAGACTGCTGGGAGGGGGGCTCAGCCGGCAAAGGGAAGGGACGGGAGGGGACGGCAGGAAACTCTCGGAATGTTGGAGTGGGAAGGGCTCTTGCCCAATTCCTAGCTAATCTCACCCAAGCTGCACCAGTCCTGTAGCTCCAAGGTCTATGTGGACTGAATAGTCTTAGAGCTGACAAAGCCTCATTCAACACTTTGAGATGAAGGAAGCTGAGGCCCAGAAAAGGGAATTAGCCAAGTCACAAGGGCCCTGAGTATCCAAGATCATCGCTCTAGAGCCGGTGGGGACCTCAAAACCCACCCATTCCAGTCTACAGGAACTGAGACGCCGGAAGTGAGGTGACTGGGCCACAATCCCTGGGGCAGCCAGCCTCAGTGGTGAGATCTGAATCCAGGCCCCTGAGCCAGGGCTCTAGCCAAAACTGCCCAGGGATCCACCGTAACAGTAACCAACATGGCGGGCAGGGGCAGCGTCAGGGTCGGGATTCTCATTCATTCCAACATCAAAGCTGGCACAGTGCTGGAAAACCGAACGAGCAGGCAGGAAACTAGGTTCCGGTCCCAATTTCAATCCTAAAACTCTCTGGGATTCAGCTTACTCAAGGAAAGAAACAGTCACCCTTGCCCAGTTCCTCCCCCAGGGCACTGGTGAGAACAAATGAAATAATGCCTAGGGAATCACTTCCTTAAGGCATAACTGCCATGGCTAAGGGATTGTTGTCCCGGAGATCCCTAACGGCCGTCCCTTCTTGGCCTTCTTCGGGTCTTGCCTTCCCCATAGGTACAGCTGGAGAGGGGCAGGGGCTGTGTCCAGAAGGGGCAGGACCCTTTGGTCTCCACATTCTATCCTTCTTTATTTTGTAGTGGGAAAAGCTCCGGATCGGAGTCGCTGAATCTGAGTTCTCTTACTCATCAAAAGCAGCCAGGTGGGCCTGGAGGTAGGAATTCATCCTCAGACACTAACTAGCTGGGTAACTCTGAGCCAGTCATTTCAAGTCTGGTTTCCTCAAGTGCCAAGTGGCCAGTGGCTACCTCCCAGGGCTGTTGTGAGGGTCAAGCACTTAATAAATGCTTATCTGAATTTGAACTCAGACTCCAGGCCCAGGGTTCTATCCACTGTGCCACCAGGCTATCTAATGTGTATTTATTAAGCACTTACTGGTTTTCCACATTGTGGGAGACACCAAAGTGCTGTCTCAGAGTCTAGGGAACCGGGAAGCTTTGGAGAAAAACCACTCAAGATAGACATCAAAGTTCCCAGCTAATAAAGCAAAGGCTGATTCCTCGCCATGCTACCGAGAGACATCCTCCAGATCGGCGCTAATGCTGTAAGCATGAAACAAGACCTCTGCAAGGACCCAGCTGTGATATCACAAGTAGGCTGTTAATGCCTTTACACCACGGAGGGCTTGTGACAAAAACCGGCCCGCCGGTGAGAGCTGGGCCTGCGGTGCAGTCTGGGAACTTGCAAAGGCGAGCATCCGCCAGCCGCGGGGCCGGTGCATGTGGCTGCTGCCGCCCACCACCAGCCCAAGGACTGAACTCTGGCCTCCCTGTGGGGAGCAGGACGTGCAGGGAGAAGTGATGGATTCGGGGTTCAAATCCTCCCCAAACTCCTAACCTTTACTCGCCTGTAAAACGAGTGGCTCAGATTAGGCGAGGGCTTCTTAGCTGCTTTTAATTGTTTCCCGAGCACTTGGCACACAGCAGGCACTGGTGGGCAGTGATGTTCAGGCGTTTCAGTCTTGCCCGAGACTATGGGACCCCATTGGGGGATTTCTTGGTGGAGATACTGGAATGGTTTGCCATTTCCTTCTCCAGCCCATTTTACAGTGGAACAACTGAGGCAAACAGGGTGAAGTGACTTGCCCAGGGTCACATAGCCAGTATCTTGAGGCCAGATTATAACTCAGGAAATGAGTCTTCCCAGTCCGAGGCCTCCTAGTCTCTCCACTGCATCCCCCAGCTTCCCTCTGGATTGGTTAAAATTAGCGTGGGCTCCGTGAAGCCTTACAGGGCTAGAATACAAGGGAAGATCCATGAAGTTGGATGCAGAAAATGCTACATCTTTATTTCCACTAATCTCAAACTGCAATTTAGCATTTCCTCCAATTACTGAAGAGGGGTACACAGGCTTTCCGCAGCTCTCCCATAGTTATGACATGCACACAAAAAAAATGAAGAAACCTCCGACTAGGGGGGGTCTCTGAAATTCCTTCCAATTCCAAACCTATGACTATAAGATACACCCTTTGGAAAACTTTGTTTTTTTTTTAATTTTTATTAAAGCCTTTTATTTACAAAACAAACGAATGGATAATTTTTCAACATTGACCCTTGCAAAATTTTTTGTTCCAAATTTTGCCCCTTCCCTTCACCCTCTTCCCTAGATGGCAAGTAATCCAATATATGCTGATCATGTTAAAAGTATACTCTTTGGAAAACTTAAGGCACCCGATAAATGCATGCTTTTTTTTTCTTAAACCACACCTGGCATTTCACTAGTCTGAAGAGCTCCCCCTCCCCCAAATCAATGCAGATCAGCAAGAACCTGTCTGTAATGTTAAGTTTTACAAGAGCTGCCTGGGAAGGGGAGAGATTTGAAATGGCTTGCCCAGTCAACTTAAAGAGGGAGGATTTGAATTCAGATCTTCCTGAGTCTGGATCAACTTTCATCCTCACTCTATTCTCTGACCTCCTCCAGCACTGACTGCCCTGGCTACTCAATGTTCCCTTGTACTCTAAAAGCCCTTTGAAAGTAAGGCGATCTTGTTTCCTAAACTAGACTGGGAGACTCTCCAGGGCAAGAGATAGAGCTTACAGATTCAGCATCAGTTCAATTTAAGAAGGAAGCACATATGAGTGCCAAGCATTGTGCTAAATGCTGGTCTCAGAAATAGAAAAGTAGGCCAGCCTCTGCACTCACAGGGCAGGTTTTTTAAGTTTCAAATTCTGTCCCTCCTTGCCTCCTTCCCTCTTTTCCCTCCCCACTTCAATCTGATTTAAGTCATACATGGGCAATCACATTAAGCATATTTCCATACTAGTCATTTTGTGGAAGAAAACTTGATAATCAGCATTATTAACATGTTCTCCATCATTTTCCTAAACGTAGACTATCCACAAAATGAAGCCGTGATTTGTAGCATTTGCCAATTTCCCAGGTGCAAAAAGCTCACACTGCAAATGTAGCAAGTAGAAAGCAATAGAGCTGGTGGGCTGCCTCCAGCAAACCCCCAGCCAGAAGGGAGTTGAGAGATGGGCAATCAAACTGCAAGAACCCACAGCAAACAGAACTAAACTAGAGATGGGTTCTCTTCGCTCCACTGCTCAGCCCGTGCTTGGAGTCCTACAGACAAATGTTCACGTATACATACATGCCTCTCTGTCCACCTAGACTACATGCTTGTTATGGGCAGGGATATGGCTCCATCACTGAAGCTCTATGTGGAATCCAGAGAGACTTAGATTTCTAATCGAACTCTGACAATTAACGTTTCCAGGACCCTGGACAAGAAACAAGCTTCTGAAGCCTTAATTTCCTCTTCTGTCAAGGGGAAGATGATAAAACTGCAATCCTCAGCTCCTGGGATGATTACTAGACTATAGTTCTGTAGGTGCTAAATCACGAGATGAGTGTGAATTACTTTTTGTATTCTTCCCTCGTGCCCAACACACTGCTCTGACCACAAAATATCTGCCAACTATAAAAAGAAAAATAACAGAATGGGGAAAAACTCCAAGAAATATATAAAAATGATATCATCAATATAAAAAGAATTGGTACACATATTCTTGGGCAATACATTCCCCAATAAATTAATGGTTAAAGAAAAGGAATGCATAATTTACAAAAAAGAGCCTACAAACTATATACCAATTATGTGAAAAAAAAATATTGTCCCTAATAATCAAAAAGATGCAAATTAAAACCATTTTCAGGCATTATCTCACATCCACTAAATTGATCCCCTCCCTCCCAAAAATTTAAAGGATAAAATAGTGCTGCAGAATTGGGGAAGAGTAGAGATACTCAGACATTGATGGAAGAGCTTCAAACTGATCAAAACTTTTTTTTAGCCCAATAGTCCCATTATCAGAAATACTCCTTGCTAATATTTTCAAAAAAGAACAAAGCTATCTGCTCACAGATTTTCCAAGAAGCATTATCTGTTACCTAAGAAAATCCAGAAACAATCTAAATGTCCAACAATTCAGGAAGATAGTACAAAATATAAGCAAAGCTAATTGTATAAAAGGGCACTACCGTGAGGTCTAATATGAGAATTCAAAGAAATATGGAACCATACCCATGGAAGAATGTTAGCAAAGAGCAGGAACTAGAAAATGAGTATATTTTAACTCCAGGTATTTTATTTGGCCTGGACTTGGGAGTTCATGGATGAAAGTTACTCCCAACATGGACACTCCCTTCACCTTGAATGCAGATTTAACAAATGGTTCAGGGGACACAAAGAGGTTAAGTGCTTGATTGGGATCATACATGTAGTAGACATGAGATGCAAAGCTCCAACTTAAATCTTCTTAAATCCATCCCAACTTTCTGACTGCCCATCATTCAAAGTTTTCACCTGAATTAGAAAAATAGATTGGGAAAATATATACATAAAGGTCGATTCAAATGACAAAGATAATGGAAGGGAACATAAAGGGAATTAATTGGTATGTTGTTACCAGTAGGTAAATGATTCCTTTAAAAATTCAACTAGTTATAAATGTAAGTTTAATTTAGTCTTGTTGTTCTTTAAAGATAATTTTGCAAAATTGTCTTTTTAATTTAACTTTAATGAGATTAAATTTAATTTTTTAAAAAAATAATTTGCTAAGAAAGGATTGTAGGATTATGGATAAAAAGCTAGAAGTCCCAGGAGGTCTCCTGCTATAATCTCTTCCTTTTACAAAGGACCAAGAGGAAATCTAGGGAGTTCTGGGTAACTGAGGAAATAGAGCACTAGGCCTGGAGCCAGGAAGACCTGAATTCAAATGTTGCCCTCAGATGGATGACTCTAGGAAACCTATTTAATTTCAAATTCCTCCTCTGTAAAATGGAAATGATAATACTAGCTCCTATGTGCCAGGGTTATTGTGAGCACCAACTGAGATAAAATCACAGTAGCTGGCTATAGATAGATACATAGATACATAGATAGATAGACAGATAGACAGACAGATAGAGTCCATAGTGATTATATATATATATAAATTATATTGAACATATATATATATAAATTATATTGAACTTATATATATATATAAATTATATAGGGCATATACATATAAATTATATAGTGCTCATATATGTGTATATATGTAAATCACATAGTACACACATGTATAAAGTATATAGAGCTTATATACATATAAATCATATAGCACTTATATATAGTTATATACTACTTATATAGTACTTATATATACTTATATAGTTATATATACTTATATGATATTTATATACATATAAGTTAGTGTTTTAAGTATATACAAATTATATAGTGCTTATATATAAATTATATAGGGCATATACATTTAAATTATATAGTATTCATATATAAATTATATAGAGCTTATATACATATAAATTATATAATGTTTATATACATATATAAATTATGTAGTGCTTTTATATATGTATATAAATTATGTGCTTATATAAATAAAATTATATAGTGCTTATATATACACAAATATACATAGGTGAATTATACAGTTCTTATAAATGCTAGCTATTATTACTGACTCTCCCAAGGTCTCTTCCTCAGAGGCAGAATTTGAACCCACATCCGGTGCCTCTGACAGCTCCGTGACTCAGGCGCTAGGTCCGGCCTCAAATACTTCCTAGCTGTGTGAAATCACTTCCCTGTGTTTATTTTAATCCACTGGAGAAGGAGATGGCCAACCACTGCAGTAGCTTTGCCAAGAAAATGCCCTGAACTGTGCCGGCCCACTATCTCTGGTCTGTGAAGTCACAACCTGTGACTCTAGAGTTGGTGGTTTTTAAAGGAAGGCAGGGAGTGGGGAAGAGGACGAGAAGAAGGAGGAAGGCGGACTGGGCTCCCTTCCCAAAAGTGGGCCCGGTCCCAAGACCAAAGCAGCCTGTGATGTTTTTCCTGCGGCCCTGATCTAAAAGAAGTCGCTTCTCCCTGGAGCTGGAGCTGTTTCTGCCAGCTACTTTAAATGGCCTTCTCCGGCCCACTTCTGCAGAGAAGATGGGCTCCCGAGCCCCAGCATGTGCAGGACAGCGAGGGCTCCTCTACAGGGTCGCCCCAGTGGGACCCAGGGTCCGGAGGCGGGGGCCCGAGGAGGAAAGTCCCTTGTTCACAGCCAAACTCAGCCAGAGAACCCAGTGCCTGCCTGGGCTGCTCCCACACGACCAGGTGACATTTCACCAAAAAGCAGGGTATGTGACAACTGCCTCTTATTTACCCTCTGAGACGAGAACTGAGTTCAGAGCTCCGTCTTCCTCAAGAAGAGTGGGCCGGGTGTTAACCAGCTCCTGACAGAAGCGGCTGCTGAACCCACCTCAGAGCGGCTCCTCCGGGGAGATGGCAGCCATTCCTTTCAGGACAGGCACTTTTCAAAGGCAGCCTGGGCTCCTGTCTTCCCACTGGGTCCAGAGGAGAGGAGAGAAGCCCTAAAAAAGCCCTCTAGTTCCATCCCAAGCTGGTGGGCTTTTAGACTCCCCTCAGCACCCAGCAAGAGAGCTTGACAAGAGAGAAGTGGGCAGAGAGGGCATCCTGTACAAGCGGCGGCGTCCTAGCTGAGTGATCCTGTGCAAGTCACTTCACTCTGCTTGCCTCAGTTTCCTAATCTGTAAAATGGACTAGAACTGGAGTAGGAAATGTCCAACCATCCTAGTACCTTCGCCAAGAAAACCCTAAATGAGGTTATGGAGAATTACTCACAATAAAAAATGACTCAACAACAACAAAATGAGCGGTCACTAAATGGCTTCTGGGACATCGAAGCTCTCTGCCAGCTCTAAATCTCACCAGTTAAGGAAAGAATTATTGAGAGATTAACAGGAAATGCTAAATGGGACAGGAAAACACCATCGCCTACCACAACTAAAAATTTCAGACATGATCTTTTCATACATACAGGCAATTTCTAGCACTCAAGGAAAACCCCAGCCAGCCAGTTGCCCTGACTTGTGGGAGAACTAAACTGACACTTTCTGAATGACAGCTACCAATGGTCAAAGAATTTCTGCGCCTAGAATGTGGGGAGGGGAGGCAGGCAGAGAAATGCAGAAATCACAGAGGCCTGGAAACCAAAAGTTTTGTGTTCAAGTCTCCTATTAATTCAAAAAATTCAACATTAATGAAAAATGCTACCCACCTCCAGAGAGAGAAGTGATGAAATCGAAGTGCAGAGGGAAGCATTTTTTCCATTATTTACTTTTCTTGCTTTTTTTTTAATACAATATGGCTAATATGGAAATGTTTTGAATTATTTCAAATGTATAATTGATATCACATTGCCTTCTCAATGGATGGCGAGAGGCAGAAGGGAGAAAGAGAAATTGGAACTCAAATTTTTTAAAAAATGTTAAATATAAACAAATAATAGATTTGTTTTGAAGAGATAATAATGGTTAACATTTTTATATTACATGTTATATATAATGCTTACTATGTATGTGCTATGTGTATATATAGACACACATACATACATGTACCGTGCAATGTGCTAAGCCCTTTACAAATATTACCTCATTTAATCTAAGAGGTAGGTGCTATTATTATCTCCATTTTACAGATAAGGAAACTGAGGCAGTTTGAGTAACTCGCAGGCCACATTTCAACTTAGACCTTCTTGATTTCAGGCCCAGAGCTCTGTCCACTATAGATCATCTCTTCTATGCACAATATACTGTCAGGTGCTGAGGTTATGGAGAGGAAAAATGAGCCCCCCCTTGCTCTTGCCCCCCAGCCCGAGGTACCAGGTATCTCCAAGTCAGAGTGTGAAAGGCTGTCAATCCCAGCTCCTTCCAACCCCCAGGGGTCACTTCTCTCCAATTTTCCTTGTACTTTTCTCTGCCTGTGCAGCATCCTCCAAGGGAATAGAAGCTCCCTGAGGTCAAGAACTGTCTCACTGCTGACTCTGAGACCTCAAGCAGAGGATCGACGCTAAGGAGGGGCTCACTCACACTCAGGGGATGGACTGATGATACAGAAGTGCAAATCCACGCCCAGGTGAATGTGACCCAGGATGACGAGAGCACCCAAGTGGACCGGATTTGAGAAGGATGAGCCAAGGGAGCAGGTGGGGCAGAGATGGCTTCACAAAAGCCAAGGACCAGAGGGCAGCTGCGGGCTAATACACAATCAGGCAGCAGCCCAGCATGGGGGAAAGAGCACACACTCGGAGACCAGGGCCCTGAGTTCAAATTCTGGCTCTGGCTTCCATTCTGAGTGACAATGGCTGGATGAGATGACCTCCAAGGTCCTGTCCAACTCCAGCACTAAGACTGTGATGCATGATGAAGCTACAAATGCCTCAGCTCACTTAAGAAAGAAGCCGATGCAAGGGGAATGGAGCAGGCCTTTTCTAATGCAGCTGAGCTTTGCTTAAATGTTCTGCAGAAGGATATAATGGATAGGATGAACAAGAAAAAAAAGACTACTATATAAAACCAAAAGAAGATATCATAAAACATTTTTAACATCTAGTCCCCAAGTTACTAGAGACAATCTTGGCTTAAAATTAAGGTTTTGTTGTCATTTAATCTCAATCTCTTCATATTCACTCCACTCACTTGGCAGAGAGAATCACAGAATATTGGGGCTGGTGGGAAGGCCCTGGGAGCAGAGAATGTGCAGAGGGACTGGTCAGAGAAGGCCCACTTTCAAAGGGACCTGAGAAGGGAGAATGTCCAAGCTGGATAGGCCATTGGAGCATAGAATGTCCAAGCTAGAAGAGATCTTGGTTCACAGAATCAATCCAAAAGGCAAAGGGCTTCTCAGGGGAGTCCTACCCAAAATCCCTGGCACAACATCCCTAACAGGGTCCCCTGCTGGAAGACTCCCAATGACAGGGAGCTCACTACCTCCTCAAACAGCCATTCCCCTTTTTGGGAAGTACTAGCTTCTAAGCTGTCCATCCTCCTTGTCCCATCTAGCTGACACTTTTCTCTCTGTACTTTCCAAGCAGATTAAATATTCCTTCCATATGGCAACTCTAGGGCTGTTTAGGACTTCAGAAGGGGCCCCACCTACAATGAGAGGAAGATGGCGTGGATGAGCCAACCAATTCACCAACTATCCATCCAAATTTACTCTATTTGTGAGGTTCCTGTTTAACACAGCCCGGGGAAAGCAGAGGAATAACATCGGATCCCTCCCTTCAAGGAGTTCACAGTCTAGTGGAGGGCAGGAGAGAGAAACAGAACCCTGCCCCCCAAAAAAAAACATTTATTAGCAATATCATCCCACATATGTTTGGTGTTAAGAAAGGGGCGGAGGATGAGAAACACTGGGAAGAGCCCCAAGAGGGGTGTGGAGGAGGGAGAGAATGGAGACCCCTTGGAGGAAGGAGGATTTGAGCCACCAAATTGCATTTAGGGTTGGGCAACACAAACTTCATTCATTCCTTCCTCTCCCACATACTTCAATTTTAGATAAAAATCTGCGCTTTCACGTAGGGCCAGAAGTCCCTTTGGGAAAACCATCTGTGCTCCTCTTTGCCCCCACACAGATAGGCCTCCTCACAGGAGAGGCCCTGATATAGGACCACAGATTTAGAGCTCAACCACCCCACAAGAACATTTTATACAAGAGGAAGCCAAGATGAGTAGGGCTGAGTGGCTCCCAGGGTCACAGAGCCACGGATCCAGGTCTTCTGGACTCAAAGGTCCAAAGCCCTCCCCACCAGAACACACTCCTAAATCACTATCAGGCACTGGCTTGAAATGAATCCAGCTCTCTGCATGTATTTAAACCTGGTCCATCTTCTGGGGGCAGAAAATCTATCTGTAAGCACGCCCTCTCCATGTTGGAATATATTCCTAAGCCTGCACTTACAAAATGAATAAATTTGTTAAAGAGGAAAGTTTGCCTTCCTGGGTCAGGCTCAGGGCCAAGAATTTAAGCCCCACAAGCTTTCCCACAAGGGAAGGTGCCTTGCCACGAGCCCCACAGAAAAGCAGACAGGGAGAAGCCTGACCCTGGAGAAGAGGTACAACTCCCCTCATCACTTCTCTGCACAGCACGGGGCTGGGGAGCTGGGGTGCAATGGTCCAGCTATAGTAATTTTTTCTTTGCTTTCTTTTTTCTTCTTTGTTAGAAGAGATGGCTCTGGAGGGAGGGAGGGGAGGGGAAGGGGCAGGCTTGGAAATGAAAGGGATATAAAAACAAAAAAAATCAATTTTCTTAAAAATTTAAAAGAACACAACAAAAAACAAAAGTTAGTAACAGCACAGAGGAAAATGTACTAGGATAAGACAGATTCAGAAGAACGAGGTTCTCATTCATCCACAGCATGGCTTTGCTCAGCCAGAGTGGGCAAAAGTTCTCAACTCTTGGGATCTGCTTCCTTCTCTGTAACATAAGGCAGCAGAAACACAAATCAAAAAAAAAAAAAAATAGGATGCATTCTTTAGGCTGGGAAGAGTAGGAATAATCAAGAACCTGGGGTCACAAGCCCTGCTCCCCCTCTCATGGACCTCTCAGCTCCCTGATCTGTACTATAAGCAAATTGCTCTAGAATTCTAAGGGTTTAGGCTGGAGAAAAATCAATCAACCAATTAACACTTACTCAGTTCCAGCTATGCTACAAACCATACTTGGCATTAGAGACACAAACACAAAAATCAAAGTGTCTGCCCTCAAGGAGTTGTGGTCTATGGGAACTCTAATCCAACACTCTTTTAAAGGGGGGGGAGGAGCAATGGGAGAAAGAAAAGAAGAAAAAGAAAGGAAGGAGAGAGGCAGGGAGACAGGCAGGGAAGAAGGGAGAGAGGGAAGAAGAAAGGAAGGAAAGAAAGCAGTGAAAAAAGGAGGAAGAAAGGCAGGGAGGAAGGGAGGGAGAGAGAAGGAAGAAGGGAGGAGGGGGGAGGGAGGAAGGAAGGAGAGGAGGAAGAATGGAAGGAAGGAAGGAAAGGAGGAAGAAAGGCAAGGAGGAAAGAAGGAGGGAGAAAGAAAAAGAGGGAGGGAGGGAGAAAGAAAGGAAGGAAGAAAAAGGAAGGAAGGAGGGAGGCAGGGAGGAAAGGAGAGAGGGAAGAAGAAAGGAAGGAAAGAAAG
>JAJPUD010028510.1:0-13853 GCA_023553655.1 Myrmecobius fasciatus
TTTTTTTTTGTTTTTGTTTGATTGCTTCTTGAAGTCTTATCAAGTCATTTATTTCTATTTGTTCAATTTCATTTTTTAAAGTATTATTTCCTTCAGTTATCTTTTTTTTTCTTTTATTAATAAAACTTTTTATTTACAAAACATAAGGGTGATTTTTCTACATTGACCTTTGCAAAAACTTTTTTTCCCAAGCTTTTCCCCTCCTTCCCCCCACCCTCCACCCCTAGATGACAGGTAATCTAATACGTGCTAAATAGGATAAATTATATGACAAATACAATTCATGTATACATATCTATACAGTTATCTTACTGCACAAGAAACATCAGATCTAGAAAGAGAAGAAGGAAAAAACCCCCTAAGAAGGAAAACAAAATGCATGGAAATATTCATAGAACGCATTAAAATGCTGTGTTGTGGTTCACACAGTTCCCATAGGCCTTTCTCTGGATGTATATGACTATCTTCATTGCTGAACAATAGGAACTGGTTTGAATCACATCATTGTTTAAGAGAACCATGTCCATCAAAACTGATCATCATATAGTCTTCTTGCTGTGTATAATGTTCTCCTGGTTCTGGTGATTTCACTCAGCATCAGTTCATGCAAGTGTCTCCAGGCCTCTCTGAAGTCCTCCTGTTGGCCGTTTCTTACAGAGCAATAATATTCCATAACATTCATATACCATAATTTATTCAGCCATTCTCCAATTGATGGGCATCCTTTCAATTTCCAGTTTCTTGCCACTACAAAAAGGGCTGGCACAAACATTTTTGCACATGTGGGTCCCTTTCCCTCCTTTAAAATCTCTTTGGGATATAGGCCCAGTAGAAACACTGCTGGGTCAAATGGTATGCACAGTTTGATAAGTTTTTGAGCATAGTTCCAAATTGCTCTCCAGAATGGTTGGATCCGTTCACAGTTCCACCAACAATGTATCAGTGTCCCAGTTTTCCCACATCCCCTCCAACAGTTATCATTATCATTTCCTGTCATTTTAGCCAATCTGACAGGTGTGTAGTGGTATCTTAGAGTTGTCCTCAGATATTGTGGATTTTTTTTTTGCTTCAAAATCAGTCTAGAGGCATCATATCTTGTTGGTTTCAGAGAAGGTTAGAGGAGGTTACAGAGACTCTTGTCTGATCTCCGCCACCATGGCTCCACCCCCGGAAGGAAGTCCTCAGTTATCTTTTTTAGCTCCTTTTGTAGCTGGCCAATTGAATTTCTTGATTGAATGCATTCTTTTTCAATTTTGCCAGTTTTATTTTTCAGTGAATTATTGTCTTTTTCTAATTCACCAATTCTGTTTTTCAGTGAATTGTTGTCTTTTTCCAATTCACCATTTTTATTTTCCAGCGAATTGGTGATTTTTTCCAATTCACTAATTTTCTTTTTCAGTGAATTGTTTTCTTTTTCCAATTCACCAATTTTGCTTTTCAGTGAATTGTTTTCTTTTTTCCAATTCACCAGTCCTATTTTCCAGTTTTTGATATCTCTGTTGCCCTGATCTCAATTTATTTCCCCATTCTTCTCTACCTCTTTTTTGAGACACTTTATTCAGTCTTACAGATAAGCCTTCTGAAAGGGAGACCAGCTTAAGTCCACCTTTGTGGCTTCATCTTGGATGTTTTTAGAACCTCAGGATCTTGGATCTGCCCTACTTTCTTTCCGTAGAAGCTGTCTCTGGTGAGAGTTCTCTTCTGCTTCTTACTCATGATTTTGAGCTGAGGTATCAGTCCCCAGCAGGGAATACTGCCCCAGTTTCAATTTGCCCTGGGGCAGTTTGCTGAGGTGACTTCCAGTCTGAGGCTGGGCAGCTAAATCTTCACTAGAACCACTTCTTCAGCCGCTTTCATTCTACCCTTCAGCAAAGGCAGATCTGCCAAAGCACCTGCCCGCAAGCAGAGCAAAGTGGCCCAGGCGTCTCCCAGGGGCTTCCTGGGTGCCTAAAATCCTCCTCTGGCACAGCACGACTTCCTCCCCGGGTGCACTGGTGTCTGATTGCGGCCAGCAGCCGATTTCCCTGAGACTAATCTCCGGAGTTTTTTCAAAGTAGATTGTTGATAGAGGTGTGTTGTAGTCCAAGTGTTTAATGGAGCCCTCACTCCAGAACCAGTTCGGAGGCTCAATTTTTCTGGGTCTGAGGGAAGGTCTGAGGAGCTCACAGCGATCGCTGTCTGCAGTTAGCCATCTTCGCTCAGCTGGATGTGGCTTTTTTCAACAATGAGATGATTCAGGCCTATTCCAATGATTTTGTGGTGAAGACAGCCATCTATACCCAGAGAGAGGACTGCGGGACCTAAGGGTGAATCACAATATAACATTTCATTATTTTTGTTGTGGTTTGCATGAATTTTATTTTCTCTCATTTAAAAAAAAATTTGACCTGATTTTTCTTGTGCAGCCAAATAATTATATAAGTATGTATGCCTATTTTGGATTTAAAATATAGTTTTTCCATGTTTAACATATATTGGATTATATGTCATCTGGGTTGGGAATTGCAGAAAAGGAGGGGAATTAGAAGACAAGGTTCTTCAAGGGTTAATGTTGAAAAACAGTGGGGAAAAAACAAATAAAAAAAAAAAAAGAAAAATGCCTGTCAGAGATAGACAATATTGTACAAATGGGAAGTCTTAAAAGGAAATATCTGTCTTATTTGATGTACTGAAACTTCTAAGGAGGGAAAAATTGTAGAGAATAATAGATTCTCCAAATAAAGGCTAAGGCATGAACTTTATCCCTATACACTTAAAATATCAAATTATCTACACTTTTTAATAAGGATATTATTTTGTTTATCAGAAGATTTTGAGCTAACAACAGGTGATCCTGAAATTTGAAATGTTAACAGTAAATGGCTCTTGGAAAAAAATCAGGCCCTGAAATTTGAGATTATAAATCCCAAATTTTATTTGAGTGGTCTCATATATTTAGATGTTTTACCAATTAGGAAAATTGTAAAAAATCAAAACAATGCATATTATACTTGTTAAAGGGAATAATAGTTATAGCCTCCAACTTAGAAAGTTATTGAGAGGACCACATAATTCTAAAATATTTAGCACAGTGCCTGGCTTGTTAAGAGGGTGCACAATGCAATAAACACACCTAAAAGGATTTAAACTGAATGAAATATTTCTTTTATAATGCTCTGCCAATGAAAGAATGCTTTTCTAAATTGACATTAACTTCACTATCATTTAATTTTTTAAGACTGGTATCCTTATAAAAGGAAGAATAAACTTCAAACTTTCTATTTAAATTCACTGTGAGATAAATTATCAAATTGTTATGCAGTTACAATTTTGAAATTTATTTATGGGAGAAATCAAAAACTAAAAATTTTTAAGTAATATAGAGATCAGGATGCCAAAGCTGTTTAAATTAAGCTTTACATAACAGAAAAGACTTGGCAGGTATTAAATATTATATTTTTATATTGATCTTGAATGCAATCAATATAGAATGTCAAATATGATAAATGATTTTCTATTTAAGGTAATTTGAAAATTCATTCAATTAAATTAATGTCACCTAACTAGTAATAAGTTTTCATATTTTAAATTGATGACATTGGGTATGTGAAATTTTTCTTCTACTGTGAAACATGCTGTTCGGGAAATAGTTTTCTCTTTTAATCCAGATTATGTTAGATTATTAATTTGTCTATGAAATGAATAAGGTGAAATGTTTGAAAACTTTTGAATATGTAATATGGCATATTTCATGCTAAAATGTAAAACAATAATTCACATAGCTGGTGCAAATGATTGAGCACCAGGTCTGGAGTCAAGAAGAATTGAATTTAAATTCAGGTTCAGAAACTGAGTAGCTGTGTGACTATGAGCAAATCACTTAACCTTGTTTGCCTCAGCTTCCTCGTCTATAAAATAAGGTGAAGAAAATGGTAAACCACTCCAAAATTTTAGCTGAGAAAATCCCAAATGGAGTCATAAAGTATCAGACATGACTCTATCAGTGGATAGAGAATCAATTCTGATATTAGGACCTGAGTTCAAATCTGCCCTCTGACACTTCACACTTCCTACCTGTGTGACCCTGAGGAAATCATTTAACCCCAATCCCCTCAAGGGGAAAACGTATTGGCGGCCTACATCTTAAGTTTTTGGCAAAAAAAAAAAAAAGCAAGTATTCAGATACATGTAGGCAATAATTTGTTCTAGCTATTATGTGCAAAAATCATAGTATCTAATTGCTGCAAAGGGATAAATAAGGGAGAATATTTTTTATAGAAACAATCTATTATAAATATATAATTATAACACTCAGTAGTGACATGAACACAATTACAAAACCATTTTAATGAAAATAAAGCCAAATCAAAATAACTGGGAAAAGAGCAGTTGCTCATGTGTAGGCCAACTAATTTAATAAAAATGACAATTCTACCTAAATTAATTTACTAATTCAGTGGTATACCAAAGTGCCAAAAATTATTTTATAGAGTTAGAAAAAATATTAACAAAACAGTTCTAGAAGACCCAAAATTCAAGAATTTCAAGTAAAATAATGAAAAAAAATCAAAGAATGGGAGTCTAGCTGTGCCAGAATTAAAACTAGGCATTGACCAACATCATATATCATATGCCAAAATAAAGTCCAAATGAGTACATGATTAAGGCATAAAGAGTAGCATTGTAAGGAAATTAGGAGACCAAAAAATAGTTTACCTGTCAGATATATAAAGAAGGGAAAATTTATGACAAAATCCAGATAGAATATTTTGAAATGTGAAAAATGGATAATTGTAATTATATAAAATTTAAAAGGTTTCCCACAAACAAAACAAATATAGCCAAAATTAGAAGTGAAGCCAAAAGCTGTGAAAAAAAATTTTCTAGTGACTGTTTATGATAAAGGCCTCATTTCTCAAACATATAGAGAACTGAGTCAAATTTTCAAGAATGCAAATTCTTTCCCAATTGATGCAGTCAAAAATATGAACAGGCAATTTTCAGATAAATAATTTAAAATCATCCATAGTCATATGAAAAACAAATATTCTAAATCACTATTGATTAGAGAAATGCAAAATAAAACAATTCTGAATTACCAACTCATGTCTATTGATTAATTAATATGACAGAAAATGAAACTGATAAATGTTGGAGAGAATGTAGGGAAAATTGGAAAACTAATTTATTGTAAAAATGTAAAAGAATCCCAATCTACAAAAAATGTTTATAGCAGCTATCTTTGTGGTGGTGAAAAATTGGAAATTGAGGGAATGCCCATCAATAGGGAATGACTGACGAAATAGTGGCAACAAAATGCTTTTCTATAAGAAATCACAAGAAGACATTTTAGAAAAAGCTGGAAAGAATTATATGAATTGATGCTTAGTGAAGTGATAAGAAGCAGGTGAACATTCAAGACAGTAACAGCAATATTGTGTGAATGATCAGCTTTGATAGACTTTGCTTTTCTCATCAATAGAATGATCTAAGATAATTCCAAAGGACACATGATGGAAACTCTATCTGTATCCACAAAACAAAACAAAACAAGAAAAAAAAAAAACTATGGAGTCTAATGTACATTGAAACATAGTATTTTCACTTTATTGTTACTTCTTTCTTTCTCATGATTTTTCTTCTTTCACACCATGACTAATGTGGAAATATGTTTAATCGTATTTTACATGTATATCCTATATCATATTGCTTGCTGTAATGATGAAGAGTCATGAATATAATCTCATCTATTATATATGCTTTCTTGAAACAGAAATTTAGTATTATATATTTTGAATCCCCTCTGATGGTCTGCTGGGCACATGACAATATTTTGTTCTGTTTTTATTTTCCTTTTCTGTCTTTTTCTATTTTGATTTTTTTCTTATTTTGTATTTAGTTCTAAATCAATCATATTGTTTTTGCACACTCCTACTGAACCAACCATTAATAAATAAGGTGGATATAAATCAAACATTTTATTCCAGAAAAAATACATTAGGCCAGGAAAAAAATAAGCAAAGATAATGCTGACTTTATATTATAAAAATATTGGTCTTCATATTCAGGGATGGGAATTGTCATTCTTTAATGCAAATTTTGATAAATAATGTGTCCAAACAATAAAAAGTTTCTTGTGAAACAGGAATTAATTATTATCTAGTTACACTCAATATTTATATCAATGTTTTCAAAGATCCAATATTTCTTTCCCTTGAGCCCACCGTTCACCAATGCAGATCACAAGGCTTCTAAATGTTAGCAGATATAATGCTCATTGGAATTCCTATATCTATTAGAGTTCAAATATAAAGCAATTCAATGAAAGCAGTGATTGATTTAGTATTAGAAAGCAATAATAATCCTATTTTTTTAAATAAAATCATTTGGAGAAATGCTAGTATTTATAAATGATATATCTTCCAAGTTTCAATGTCATTGTTGTTTCTGCTATAACTAAATATTTCAATCTATTTATATTGAATGCTTAAAGAAAACACATTTGTTCTATCTTTATTTAATTTTATATATATGTGTACATATATATAAAATTAAATATATGTGTGTGTAAAACCTTCTAGTATGACTTCACGATCAATTCCAATGAATTTTACTTCAGTTGGAACTATATATGTTGAGAGAATAATTGGCTCACTTTGTTAAATGAAAAGTCTTTATTTCTTGTGTGGACCAATTGAAAAGATAAAGATGAGCATGTAAAAATTATTTTACTTTGCTGATTTTGATATCAAGTTTAAAAATCTTTTTTTAAATGATGAGCTATTTTTGCTTAAAGGGGAAAAAACAATGCTTCAACTGAAATGTTTTTTTTTTCCTATGTGAGAAACAAACATGCAGCTGAGAGCACAAAACATGAAAATGAAATCAGTTCTCTTATGAATTAATAGGTACAGGTGAGTGTATTTTGTTATATTATGGGAGCAACTAATGAGCAGAATAGAAGGCAAAGCCAGACAGCAGAGCAATTTTGTCAGCAAATTTTCCACATAGTCCTGTCTTTTAGTCTGCATTTTAATCTGCATAGGGTAGGTTTTTGGAAATAAGCTTCCTTTTTTGCTCATATATTAAGTACAATTGTTTGAGAATGCTTGTATTTTTTTCTTTATTCAAGGTAAAGAAAAAAAAGTAGAATAGAAAAGCTTAATACAATTTATATCCTTAAATATCCTTAACACATAAGCTTATTTTTTTTTAATTCCCCCTTTATTCCTTGTTTTATAGTTTGCTTTTTATGCTCATTTTCTCTTAAGAAACTCCTCTTTGGCTTTTTTCTTCAGACTGCCCTTCTGGTGGCCACAGTTTGAATTAATGGAAAGAACACTACTACATTTAATCAAAAAAGCTGAATTTGAATTGTGGTTTTCTGATTTACTCTTTTTGAGACCTTGTAATTTGCTGTTTATTTTTCTGTGCCTCAATTTCTTCATCAGCATTACAAAGGGATTGAATTAGGATTTTCTTTAGCTCTGAATCCTACCTATGTTTGTGTGTTTTCTCCCTCTCACTAAAATGATACTTTCAATACTAAAGGAAAAATCTAGTCTGGACACTAAAGTGCTTTATCTTATTATACTGACAAATTGGTACAATGTTGTTACAATATTACAACATGGCAGCTCTGCCCCATGATAATCCCTGACTAAGAGCCTGAGTCCATTCCATAGTGCTTTTTCAGAGGTAAATCTCTTCTGAGATCTTCAGTTGCCTGTAGTAAATAATTTCTCTTGAACAAATTCCAAAAAAAAAAATATTACGCAGTATTGGGCCTTATTGGCTTATGTTTCAGTCAGGGTTCCCATATGTCATCCTGTACTTGACTAAGTTCTGAGAATTTTTTTTCTATTTTTTTCATCTTTCCATCATCCACATTAACTCCTCTAGGGCTTCATTCTTAAATCTCACTCCCACTTTCCCTGCCTCCATGAAATTAGTTTTAGTTTATTTTTCTGAGCTCCCTTCTCTCTACACTCATTTATTCTCAGTCAACAAATATTTACTGAGTACTTTTTCTGTGCAGAGCACCATGCAATGTGCTGCCGGGGATAAAAAAGATGAATACACCATAGTTCTTCCATCAAGAAGCCTAAAGTTGTGAATCTCATATCTTCTCTGATCTTTGCCTCCTGGCTCAAATTGAGCATGGTAAATCTTAGTATCATAAAGAATGAACTCCTGAAATGTCTCTTTCTCAATCTCTATGTAAGAGCTGAAGGCATGAACTTAGGAAGTTGCTACTTTTAACTGAAATATATTCCTGGAATGATGAAAAATAGAAAAGATTTTCTCTCTGTTTTGTCTTCAGATATGGTAGATTCCAGGCTCCTAGTGTTGTGCCTGTCTCCGTTTCCCTCAGTTACTGTCTCAGTCTCCCTCAGTTACTGTCTCAGTTTCCCTCAGTTACTGTCTCAGTCTCTCTCAGTTACTGTCTCAGTCTCCCTCTGCTGCAGTATCAGTCTCCCTTAATTGCTCTGTCCCAGAATAGAAATCTCCACTTCCTGACCTTCAGAAATAATTGGACTCACATTCCAAAGTAATCATGAAACCTCCAGATGGTCAGCCTCGACCTACCCCTTATCTAAACGACCCAGACTTACTCAGCTTCTCCAGCAGCCCCCACCCCCTTATCTGTAGTCTTCTTTGCCAAGGCATCCCTTACTCCCTACCTGTCAGAACTGAATTTATGGTTTCCTTGGACACCAGATGGGCTCAGCTGTTCCCATGAGTTCTTTGTTTCCCCTGGGCTAGGAAGTTTATAACACTAATGTTCTCCAGCAATGGAGTGCTGTGTACTTTGTACTCAGTCGGCTGACTGTGTGTCAGTCTCAGGCCTGGACTGCGTGCTTTGAGACATGAGTCCCACCAGTCCTGATCCATAGCTATGGATTCTGAACTCTCAATTAACATCAATAAAGCATTACCTAATTTCCATGTGTGATACTGCCTCAGTTTCTCCCTGAGCATTACATTAGAACTTAAATATTTAGTGTTATTTATGATTCTGTAACCATCTCATTAAGAGAAATCTCCTATATAAATCCAGTCATTTACAAGTCACCCAGATTTTTATTGAAATTAAAAACAAAATGGCTTCTTAAGTGAATACATTACTTCGCTAAGGGTGGAGTAAATCTGAAAGTACAACCTGAAGCAAATTTCTATCTTTACTACTATCACCACCCTCCACATCACTACCTTTACTACACACTACAAATCCTTATTCTTTGATCATTTCCTTGTACCTTTAAAGCTTCGTGAGAAGAAATTATAGAGGTAACCAGTTAGTAAAATTCTTTCTGCTACTAGCATTGATAGAGAATGGTCACAATCCCACTATTTTCTAGTTAAGTAAGCAACCACTTTAGGCCACATGTGAGATAATGTAAATAAGCATTTCCACTGTGCTTACTATGTGCCAGCAATTGTGTTAAGTTCTTTTTGCAAATATATCTCAAGTTGATCTTCATAACACTGAGAGGTAGATGCTATTTTTATCCCCATTTTCCATTGAAGAAACAGAGGCAGAGTGACGTTGTTATAGGATTATAGCTAGCATTTATCTAAGATCAAATTTGAACTCGTCATTCTCATTTACATCCAGCACTGAGTCCCCAGGTGCTTCTGTGTGCATTGGCTGTCAATATTATTTTTATTATATTGTGTGTAAGTGGTGGAGGTAGGTGTTAGACTTAATTATTTCTCTCAGATGAGGGAAATTTTTAACAGAATAATGTGTTCTTCATACTATGTTAGGTCTAATTAAATAGTTACTTACCCTACTGTTTGGTAAGGAAGGGAAAGGATTGATTACAAATCAACTTGTTTTGGAGGTAGAACAGAGATTGGGTTCAGTTATAGTGATCTGATAACCCTCATATTTTCTCTTGATACTTTGTCTTCCTTCTCTTCTGTCACATACATAATACCCACCAATCTGGGCCATATAAATGTACCAATAAATGGTATTTTAGTGACTCAGAAGAGTTAAAATTTTATTTCAAAGATACTTTTATATTCCTCTTCCTACATACTGTTCTATGGGAAAACATCACAGTATATACTCTCCTATGCATCAGAATGGTAAAATATTTTCTGGGAAACTTTATCCAACATCTCAAGTAATGAAAGATAAGCCTTTTTCTGCACTTCTCATAACAATTTGTACCTATTGATTCAAAGTTCTCAAAGTCTATGGCAATAGCACACAAACTATGAGAGTCCTATGATTTAGGAAAGACATGACTCTTTCAATAAAGTTTATGAATATTGTGTGAAGATTAAATTTAGATTCAGTATCAACAGGCTGTCAAATTTCCTTTCTGCAAGACATAAAGAACCATAATTTTGACTATGGTGATTCTTACATATCTCCTGTTAAGTCAAACAGGGGATGTATGTGATCTGTGTTGATAAAGAGAATACCCACATGAAATAAATATATGCCCTTGAACTTCTGATATATAAAATCACATTTTAAAAATTATTCAATAAGCATAGTAAACATTTTGTATTTTTCTATTAAAATATTTATTCAAAAAATATGTGTACCTACAAAAAGAAATTTCATTCAAAATAACTGTCAATAGTATAAAATATTTGGGAATCCATCTGCAAGTCAGACCTAGTCAATTGGAAAACCATCAAGTGCTCATGGGTAGACCTAGAGAATATAATAAATATGACAATACTACCCAAACTAATTTTCTTATTTAGTGCCATACCAATCAATCTCCCAAGAAATTATTTTAGAGATCTAGAAAAAATAGTAGCAAAGTTCATCTGGAAGAACAAAAGGTCAAGAATTTCAAGGGAATTAATGAAAAAAAAACTCTGTTGAAGGTGGCCTTGCTGTACCAGATCTAAAACTATATTATAAAGCAGCAGTCATCAAAACCATTTGGTACTGGCTAAGAAATAGAGTAGTCGATCAGTGGAATAGGATAGGATCAGAGGACAAAATAGGCAATAACTATGGCAATCTAGTGTTTGATAAACCCAAAGACCCCAGCTTTTGGGATAAGTACTCACTATTCAGCAAAAACTGCTGGGAAAATTGGAAACTGGTATGGAAGAAATTAGGGCTTGACCCACACCTAACACCACATATTAAGAGATTTAAATGTGTTCATGATTTAGACATAAAGAGTGATATTATAAGCAAATTAGAGGAACATAGGATAGTTTACCTCTCAGACCTGTGGAGAAGGAAGGAATTTCTGTCCAAAGAAGACCAAGAACTCTTAATTGAACAACAGATAGATAATTTGGATTATATTAAGTTAAAAAGTTTTTGTACAAACAAAACTAATGCAGACAAGATTAGGAGGGAAACAATAAATTGGGAAATCATCTTTACATTTAAGAGTTCTGATAAGGGTCTCATTTCCAAAATATATAGAAAATTGATTCATATTTATAAGAATACAAGCCATTCTCCAATTGATAAATGGTCAAAGGATATGAACAGATAATTTTCAGAGGATGAAATTGAAACTATTTCTAGTCATATGAAAAGCTGTTCCAAATCACTGTTGATCAGAGAAATGCAAATTAAGACAACTCTGAGGTAACACTACACACCTGTCAGATTGGCTAAAATGACAGGAAAAGATAATGACGAATGTTGGAGGGGATGTGGGAAAACTGGGACACTGATACATTGTTGATGGAACTGTGAACGGATCCAACCATTCTGGGGAGCAATTTCTAACTATTCCCAAAAAGTTACAGCTGTGCATACCCTTTGACTCAGCAGCATTTCTATTGGGCTTATATCCCAAAGAAATCATAAAGAAAGGAAAAGGACCCACATGTGCAAGAATGTTTGTGGTAGCCCTTTTGGTAATGGCTAGAAACTAGAAAATTAATGGATGCCCATCAATTGGAGAATGGCTGAATAAATTATGGTATATGAATATTATGGAATATTATTGTTCTGTAAGAAATGACCAGTAGGACGATTTCAGAGAGGCCTGGAGAGACTTGCATGAGCTGATGCTGAGTGAAATGAGCAGAACCAGGAGATCATTATACACAGCAACAAGAATATACAATGATCAATTCGGATGGACATGGTTCTCTTCAACAATGAAATGTTTCAAACCAGTCATAGTTGTTCAGTGATGAAGAAAGTCACCCACACCCAGGGAGAGGCCTGTGGGATCTGAGAGTATCTGAGTGTGGACTACAACATAGCATTTTCATGCTTTCTGTTGATGTTTGTTTACATTTTGTTTTCCTTTTTTTTTTCTTGGAGACCTGATTTTTCTGGCACATCAAGATAACTGAATAAATATGTATATACATATTCGATTTGTCAAGTATTTTAACATAATCAACATGTATTAGACTTCCTGCCATCTAGTGGAGGGGGTGGGGGTAAGGAGAGCATAATTTGTAACAGAAAGCTTTGCAAGGGTCAATGATGAAAAATTACACATGCATATGTTTTGCAAATAAAAAACTTTAATAAAAAAAGATCATTAAAATAAAATAATTAATTAAAATATTTGTACCTATCTTAGATTCTTAATCATATTCTTCAATAGCAATTTAAGAATTGCAGGAGTAACAACATAAACCAACTACAATAACTAGCATTTATTTAGCATTTTAAAGTTAGCAAAGTAATTTACAAATATTACCTCATTTATCCTAACAAGAATTCTGGGAGATGATCATTTCTTTTTTACATCTCAAGAAAATTTAAGTAGACAGAGGGTAAATTAAATGACCAGGTGTTATAATGCTAGTAATTATCTGAGTTAAGATTTGACCTCAGTTCTTTCTGACTTCAGATCCAGTGCTGTATTTTCTATGCCACTTAGTTTCTACCATTATTATATCATAATTATTGTCTAATTTAGTGGATTCATACCAATGTGAGTTGTCTAGCTTTATTTCTATTAATTTCCAACACCTTAAGTGAGAAGCCTAAAGACATTTGCAGAGCAGGAGATTCTGGGTTGGCAAGCCATATGAAAAACAGTTGGTTGCTGATGCCATTGAAGGAAAGAAAGCATTGGTTCAGTGTGAGAGTATGGGAGAGAGGATGGGCACAGAAGACATAAAAGGATAGAATTTCTGACTAAGCTGGTACCAAGTTAGAATCTAAGTAGTATGGTCAAATTCATATAGAAACAAACGTCATTAATTCATACAAAAAGCTCCCTATGTATTACATACTGACAATTTTTAAAATATAATGTTTTGTATGTTTTGAGTGTTTTACTTATTGCATTAAATATAATCAAATATATAATATAGATATATGATTATGTTTAATCTCTCTCTGAGAACACATGGGAATATTATAGGAAATAGGGCATCCACCAGACTACTGTTTGACACCTTTGACATAGTAGAACCCAAATGAACACTCCAGGAATTTTCTAAAATATTTCAAAAATATTCCAAAGATTAAAAAAAGAAGGCCAAGATTATGACCTCCTCTATTCAGTCTAGGTCTGGACAAAAAATGTCAGAATTTGCAAAGACTGTGAGCACAAGCATACGAATCAGAGTAAGACAGAAGGAATAGTCTACCATCCCAGATCCTTGGAAACAGACAGAGCCTGATTATTGTGGATTGTAGATTCAGGCAGCCTGTCTGAGCCACAGCAGGGGATTTTGTCACTGCAAGGCCAGAGCAGCAATAAGGCAGCCTATGCCAACAATACAGCTGGATTTAGATAGAATTGTGCCCAAGAAAAACGATATCTGATTTATGAGAAGAAAGAAGATAGGAATAATTCCTGATAAATCAATGACCAAAAAGAGAAGGAAAGAGAGACAGACAGAGAGAGAGACAGAGAGAGAGAGAGAGAGAGAGAGAGAGAGAGAGAGAGAGAGAGAGA
>JAJPUD010028511.1:2089-14624 GCA_023553655.1 Myrmecobius fasciatus
TTTTTACACCTTTCCCCTAATTCTTCCATTTTCCCTTCTATTAGTCTTTCTCTTTCTTATCCTCCTTTCCATTCCACTTCCCTATAAGTAGGGACAAGTTTCTCTGTGAAACTAAATATGTCTGATATACTCTTTTAGAGCCCACTCTGATGAGAGTAAGCTTCACACAATGCTCATCCCCCTCCCTACTTTCCCTCAATTTCATTAGGTTTTCTTTGCCTCTTCATGATATTTTACCTTATTTTTACCTCTTTTTTACCCTTATTTTACCTCCTTTTCCCTCTTTTTCCCCAGTATGATAGCCCTTGCACCTCTAGTTTTGATTTCATATTATCAAAGTAAAATCAATTTATACACTCGTTCTTTAAGTATACCCATAGTAGAAATATAGTTCTCAAGAGTTCTTTCCTTTTCACCTTTTTATGCTTCTTTTGAGTTGTGTTTAGAGATCAAATTTTTTATTCAGGTCTGGTATTTTCATTAGAAATACATGAAATTCACCTATGTCATTAAATGTCCATCTTATTCCCTGGAAGACAATGCTCATTTTAGGTGGATAGCTTAGTCTTAGGTGTAATCCAAGTTCTTTTGCCTTTCAGAATATCTAGTTCCAGCCCCTTTGATCCTTCAATGTGGAGCCTGACAGAGCTGTTGTGATTTTAATTACAGTTGCTCAGTATTTGAATTGTTTCTTTCTAGCTGCTAGCAAGATCTTTTCCTTGGTACGATAGTCCTGAAATTTAGCCACAATATTCCTTAGGGTTTTAATTTTGGGGTATCTTTCAGGAGGTGATGGGTGAATTCTTTCGATGGCGATTTTGCCTTCTGATTCCAAAACATTAGGGCAATTTTCTTTCATGATTTCCTGGAAGATAGTGTTTAGATTATTTTTTTCATCATGGCTTTCAGGAAGTCCAATAATCCTTAGATTGTCTCTCCTAGATCTCTTTTGCAGGTCAGTTGTTTTTTCCTAGGAGATATTTCATATTTTCTTCTTTTTTTTCATTTTTTTGTTTGACTGATTCTTGAAGTCTTATTGAGTCACTTCCATTTCTTCAATTCTAATTTTTAAAGTATTATTTTCTAAAGTTACCTTTTTTAGCTCCTTTTGTAACTGGCCAATTGAACTTTTTTGGTCATTGCAGACTTTTTCCAATTCACCAATTTTGTTTTTCAGTGAATTGCTGTCTTTTTCATATCTCTTTTGCAGGGCATTATATCCTTCTTGCACTGATCTCAATTCATTTGCCCATTTTTCATCTAACTCTCTTTTGAGATTCTTTGTGCAGTCTTCCAGGAAAGCCTTGTGAAATGGGGACCAGCTCATGTCTCCCTTTGTGGCTTCCTCTGGAGTTGCTTTACCTTTAAGAACCTCGGGATCTGGGGTCTGCCCTTCTTTCTCTCCATAAAAGCTGTCTATGTTGAGAGTTTTTTTTCTGTTTCTTACTCATTTTTAAAGCTTGGGCTCTGTGTAAAGCAGAGAAGGGTCAGCTGGGGTAATTTGCCCTGGGGCAGTTCGGCTGATTGACTTCAGGTGCTGGGCTGGCCGAGCTAGGTGCCCTGTTCTCAGTCATTTTCAGTCTACCTTTTACAAAAGGCAGATCTGCCAAAGCACCTGCCAGCAAGCAGGGCAGAGTGGCCTGTGAGTCTTGCAGGAACTTCCCAGGTGCTTAGAAACTGCCAAGCTGTATTTTGCCCAGCTTCCTGCCCTGTCTCAAGTCCTCCTGACTCCCAACTATCCAGTTATAGTCTAGGTTCCCCCAAGTGTATAATTTTGAATTTATGTATTCCATTGCACTTTATTTATAGATTTGGCTATCATTCTAGCTTTTGGAGACTTTTTTGGAGCTTGACTCATTTCTTACAGTACAATAATATTCACAACCATATACCATGACTCTTTTGGCCACTCTCCAACTGATGGGAATCCTCTCAATTTCCAATGTTTTGTCCTTATCAAAACTGCTCCTATAGATGTTTTTGTACAGATAGATCCTTTCCCCCTTTTCTTTGATCTTTTTGGGATACAAACCTGAAAGATATTGCTAGGTCAAAAGATATGCACAATTTTTTAG
Organism: Myrmecobius fasciatus; assembly: GCA_023553655.1. Taxonomy (NCBI): domain Eukaryota; kingdom Metazoa; phylum Chordata; class Mammalia; order Dasyuromorphia; family Myrmecobiidae; genus Myrmecobius; species Myrmecobius fasciatus. The sequence goes on from JAJPUD010028511.1 coordinate 4,165, forward strand.
CTTATATAATGCTTTTTGGTGCTACACACACACACACACACACACACACACACACACACACACGTATGCAAAAGTATATACAGGCCACCTTCCTTAACCTTTTTTTTATCATTGATTCACTTTTGTTTTCCTTGAATTTTGTTGTTTTACTAGTTCTATACAATAATTCTTTGGTAGTATGATTGGTATCGCAGTGAATGAAATTAAAGTAGCAAATAAATTCACTCTCTATCCCTCACAACGTCCTTCATGGAAAGACTGATTCAGTCTATGTGTAAGGTTAACTTTAGGCAGGAGCTTCACCATTTGCTTTGTCAGGATCCCGCTTATGTCATAGGACTTCATTTCTCAGGAAATGAGTTCAGCAACTTCCTGACCTCCCCACAGTCTGAACAAATGAACTTGTCAGTGCTGAGAACACATGGGAATCTTTCAGAATAGGGGGCCAGGGGCTTCACCTCTGAGAATGGGCTGCCCTCGGCCACCTTTCCATGCTTGCTCCTCCTTCAGACCAATAAATTGATGAAAGTCAGAATGAAGAATCAAAGAAACGCTTAGTGAATCTTGTGAGCAGAGATGACTTGGTTCATTGTACCTCTATTCCTGGCACTTAGGAAACCTCCAAGAACATAGGAAGTGTTTGATAAATACTTAGGGACTGGATTGGACTGGAAAGCAATTATTGCTCTAGTTTGCCCCCCCCAACCTGGTCAAAGGAAGAGCTGCTCTATAGCCACCAGATGGCAGTGCTCCCTGACCCAATATGACACCCTCCTGTGTCCCCTACCTAAACACTAACAGCCAACATTTTTATAACACTAGGTGTCAGAGACTATGTTGAGCACTTTGACAACTATTATCCATGTAATCATCACATCATTAGGATATAGGAATTGATATTGTTCTCATGTTCTGCATGAGGAGCCTGAAGCAGACAAAGGTTACCCGGAAAGGTCACATGGCTTGATCCCAGTCCAGAATGGTCTGAGGCTAAATTTCAATTTGGGAAGATCTTCCTAAACCCAGATCTAGCAGTCAATCCACTATACCATCCAGCTGCCTCTAATAAGTTAACAAAGCCAAAGACATTCATCCTTGGTGGGCAAACCTTTTCTGGATGCACTTACCAAGGCTGGTCAGTAGAGCATGGATCTGGAGCTGGAAAGACCTCAGAAACTATCTAATCCAATCCATTCCTTTTGCCAACTCAGCCTTTAAAATATCTTGTTCCTCTATACTCCTTAATTGGGTGATCTTATCACCTTCTGTGGATTCTATTGTCATCTTTTGGAAGATGACTTAGATCTCTTTGGCCCTCTCTAATCTCTCTTCTCACCTCCAGTCTAACATCTCCACTTACCCCTTCAAAACTCAAGATGGATATCTCATAGACGACTTAAACTCAACATACCCCAAAACAAATTCATCGAAGTTCTCAACCTTGATTCTTCTTTCTCCCTTACTCTGCAACTCCAAACCATTAACATGTATTATTTCTTCCTTCACAAGGTCTCTTGCATACATTTCCTGTTTCCACAACCCTAATTTAAGCCTTAGAATTTTCCCTCCTCACTTCAATCCCTCAGGAAAATTACCTTACAATTAGAGGGAAAGAGCCAGTGAGAATAGGACCATTTTCTTTTATTTTCTTTATTTCTTTATTTACTGAGGCAATTGGGGTTAAGTGAGTTGCCTAGGTTCACACAGCAGGGAAGTGTTAAGTGTTTGAGGTCAGATTTGAACTCAGGTCCTCCTGACTTCAGGGCTGGTGCTCTATACACTTTGCCCCCCCCCGAGAGAATACGGCCATTTTAAAAGAAAAAATATGAAAGTAACTTAAGGGTCATAATATTATATTTATGGCAAAAAAGGAGGAAAATCATAATTTGAAAAAAGACAGATGGCAGAAAATATTTTACTCATCATTTTAGATGTGAATGGATTAAACAGTTCAAGAAAACCAGAAAGGATAACAGATAACAAATAAATTCCTAAAATCTGTTGCATACAAGGACACGTCAGAATAAAAGACACATGAAAAACAAAATTGGCTTGAGAGGGAATAATGCACTCTGCATTAAATTAATCAAAAGAAGCTAGAGTTCCCTTCATGCTACCAGAAAAAAGGACAGAAAATTCAAAAGGGAATAACAAGGAAATTATCTTGTGCTGAAAAGAAACATAGAAAATAAATCAATATCAGTAATAAATGGATACACTCTAAATGTCTTAGCATCTAAATTCATAACCAAAAGATGTTCTGAGGATCAACAAGACTCTTACATGGAGTCATCAGTTTTGGATAAGTGTAATATAAAGATAAACAAAAGGGGAAGATAAGGAACAGAACAGATTTCTGGAGAAACATAAGTTAAATGACTTATGGCATCCTCTAAATGGGAGAGCAACAGAATATGGATAAATCTTTGGACCACATGGAACTTTTGTAAAAATCAAGCCTGTGCTAGGCCAGAGCAGTTTTGCAAAGAAATGGGAAAAGGAAATGGTCAATACATATTTTTATAGTCAATTATGCAAAAAGAATAGAAATTGTTTCAGAGGCCCCAAAGGAAAGACACAAACCTAAATCGAGATTGAAGAATGAAATCCTCAACAACGAGTGGGTGGAATTACAAATTGTAGAAACAATAACTATGTAAAAGAAAAATGATAATGATGAAATAGTATGCCAAAATTTATAAAATAGTCCTCAAGGTGAAAATCATATTCTTACAAGATTACATTAACAAAATAGAAAAAGAAAAGATACATGAAGTAAATATCTGCTTCTTAAAGTTAAAAAATCAACAAATAAGCAAACCCATAATAAGCACAAAAGATGAGAAATTAGGGAAATGAATGTCAAACCAAGGGAAGGGATTGAACTAAAAGTTGTTGCTTGGCCAAAACTCACAAAATTGATAAACCTTTCAGAAAGCTAATCTAAATCGAAAGAAGAGAGCAGAAACTCAAATCAAGGAAATAGAATGTGAGCAAGGTGAAATCACAGCCAACACTTGAAGAAATTAAAAGGTTAACAGGACACAATATGTGCAGCTATGTACTGAGAACACAAAAGAAATAGAGGAACACCTTTCAAAGTATAAAAACCCCATATTATCAGAAGAGGAGATAAAGATTTTGAGTACCTAGCCTTAGAAAAGAAAATAGATCTAGAATTAAGAAAACTACCAAAGGAAAAAAAATCCCAGTACTGATGTATTCACAGTGTTCTATCAGACTTTTAAAGAACCGTGAGAACTCATACTTCACAAAATATTCTCAAAAGTTGAGAAAAAAAAGCACCCTACCAAACTCCTTTTATATGAGATAGTCTTTTTACTTAGGCCAGGGAAAGATAAAACACAGAAAGGAAACTGTAAGCCAATATAATTAATAAACATTGTTTCAAACTTTATAAACAAAATCTGATTATACAGAGTACAATGATTTATCTAAGATCATTCATTATGACAATATAAGGTATAAGAAAGATACAAGAATGGTTTGAAATCAGGTGAACAATGAACATTATTAGCATAATTTAAAAAAACAAAATATTAGAAACTACATGGTTATTTCAATAGGTGAGGAAAAAACTTAACAATATATAGTTCTTTTATGTAAAAAAATCCTATGAAGCAGAGGGACTTTTAAAAAATATCATTACAAGAACTTTTCTAAAACCAAAAATAATTATATTCTTTTCCTTTTTTGTGCTTTTTAAAAGTATGTTTTAAGGTGCATTCAGATTGCTCAGTTCTCTCTCTAGAACTGCATAACATTTTTCATCATGGGTCCTTGGAAATTGTCTTAGATCCCTCTTTTTATCAGAACAGCTAAGTCTTTCATAATTGATCATCCTTACAGTATTGTGGTACTTTCTAAACATTTCTCTTTGTTATTCATACTTCACTTTTCATAAGTTCATATTAGTTTTCCCTGGTTTCTCAAATTCACCATTTCTCTCTAATTTTCTTTTCTAATTTGTTTATTGTATATTGAAGCTTTTTATTTACAGAACATATGACTAATATTTCTCCATTGACCTTTGTAAAATTTTCTGTTCCAAATTGTTCCCTCTTTCCACCCACCCCCTCCTTTAGATGGCAGGTAGTCTAATACATGCTAAATATGTTAAAGTATATGATAAATCCAATATATGCATACATCTCTATAGAGTTATTTTGCTGCACAAGAAAAATTGGATCTAGAAAGAGGAAAAAAACCAACCTAAGAAGGAAAACAAAATGGAAGCAAACATTCACAGAAAGCATTAAAATGTTATGTTGTGGTCCGCACTCAGTTCCCACAGGCCTCTCTCTGGATGCATATAACTTTCTTCATCCGTGAACAATAGGAGCTGGTTTGAATCACCTCATTGTTGAAGAGAACCATGTCCATCAGAATTGAGCATCGTATAGTGTTATTGCTGTGTATAATGAGCTCCTAGTTCTTCTCATTTCGCTCAGCATCAGTTCATGTAGGTCTCTCCATGTGTCTCTGAAATCATCTTGTTGTTCTTTTCTGACAGACCAGTAATATTCCATGATATTCATATGCCATAATTTATTCAGCCATTCTCCAATTGAGGGGCATCCATTCAGTTTCCAGTTTCTAGCCACTACAAAAAGGGCTGCCACATTCTTGCACATGGGGGGCTCTTTACCTCCTTTAAGATCTCTTTGGGATATAGGCCCAATAGAAACACTGCTGGGTCAAAGGGTATGCACAGTTTGGTAACTTTTTGAGCATAGCTCCAAATTGCTCTCCAGAATGGTTGGATCCATTCACAGTTCCACCAATAATGTATCAGTGTCCCAGTTTTCCCACATCCCCTCCAACATTTGTCATTTTCTTTTCCTGTCATTTTAGCCAATCTGACAGCTGTATAGTGGTATCTCAGAGTGGTCTTAATTTGCATTTTTCTGATCAATAGTGAGTTGGAGCACCTTTTCATATGACTACAAATAGTTTCAATTTCATGTGAAAATTATCTACTCATATCTTTTGACCATTTATTAATGGGAGAAAGTTTTGAATTCTTAAAAATTTGAGTTAATTCCCTATGTATTTTAGAAATGAGGCCTTTATTAGAACCTTTGAATGTAAAAATGATTTCCCACTTTATTTCTTCCCTTTCGATCTTGTCTGCATTAGTTTTGTTTGTACAAAATCTTTGTAACTTAAAATAATCAAAATTATTTATCTAGTTTTCAGATACGAATTCTAGTTCTTATGTGGACATAAATTCATCCCTTCTCCACAGATCTGAGAGGTAAACTATCCTATGTTTCTTTAATCTTATAATTATTACTCTTTTGTCTAAATCATGAACCCATTCAAATCTTGTCTTGGTATGTGGTGTTAGGTGTAGGTCAAGCCTTAATTTCTTCCATACGAATTTCCAATTTTCCCAGCAGTTTTTGTCAAATGGTGAGTTCTTATCCCCAAAATTGGGTTCTTTTGGTTTCTGAAATACTAAATTGCTGTAGTTATTTACTGTTTTGTCCTGTGATCCTATCCTATTCCACTGATCGACTATTCTATTTCTTAGCCAGTACCAAATGGTTTTGATGATTATTGATTTATAATATAGTTTTAGATCTGGTACAGCTAAGCCACATTCATCAGCATTTTTTTTTCATTAATTCCCTTGAAATTCTTGACCTTTTGTTCTTTCAGAAGAACTTTGTTGCTATTTTTGCGAGATGTGTAAAATAATTTCTTGGGAGTTTGGTGCTGCACTAAATAAGTAGATTAATTTAGGTGGTATTATCATTTTGATTGTATTCACTCTGTCTACCCCTAAGCACTTGATATTTTTCCAACTGATTAGATCTTACATTATTTGTGTGGAAAGTGTTTTGTAGTTATGTTCATATAATTCCTGATTTTCCCTTGGCAGATAGATTCCCAAATATTTTATACGATCGACAGTTATTTTAAATGGAATTTCTTTTTCTATCTCTTGCTGCTGAACTTTGTTGTTAATATATAAAAATGCTGATGATTTTTGTGGATTTATTTTGTATCCTGACACTTTGCTAAAGTTGTGAATTGTTTCTAGTAGTTTTTTAGTTACGCCTCTAAGCTTCTCAAAGTATACCATCGTATCATCTGAGAAGAGTGATAATTTGCTTTCCTCATGATTTACTCCATTTACTTTAATCTCTTTTTCTTCTCTTATTGCCAAAGTTAGCATTTCTAATGCAATATTGAAGAGTAATGGTGACATTGGGCAGCCTTGTTTTCACTCCTGATATTATCAGCAATGGTTCTACTTTGTCCCTGTTACATATAATGCTTGCTGATCATTTTATAAAGATGCTACTGATCATTTTAAGGAAAAGTCCATTTATTTCAATACTCCATAGGGTTTTTAATAAAAATGAGTGTTGGATTTTATCAAATGCTTTCTCTGCATCTATTGAGATAACCATATGATTTTTCTTAGGTTGTTTATTAATATAGTTGATTTTGCTGATAGTTTTTCTAATATTGAACCAGCCCTCCATTCCTGGTATAAATCCTACTTGGTCAGAGTGTACTATCCGGGGGATTATTTTCTGTAATCTAATTACTAATATCTTATTTATAATTTTTGCATCAATATTCATTAAGGAAATTGCTCTATAATTTTCTTTCTTTGTTTTCACACTACCTGGTTTAACTGTCAGCACCATATCTATATCATAAAAGGAATGTGGTAGAACACCTTCTTTCCCTATTCTTTCAAATAGATTTTATACTATTGGAATTCATTGTCCTTTGAATGTTTGGTAGAATTCACATGTCAGTCTATCTGGCCTTGGACAGCTTTTCTTAGGGAGTTGATTACTATCTTGTTCTATTTCTTTTTTTGTAAAATGGGGCTATTAAATAATTTGTTTCCTCTTCTGTTAACCTGGGAAATCTATATTTTTGTAGTAATCCTCCATTTCATTTAAAATATCAGATTTACTCCTTTCCACTTATTCTTCTAATTTCCCTTCTACTAGTCTATCCCTTTCTTTTTCTCCTTTCCCTCCCATTTTCCTATAAGGAAGGACAAGTTTCTCTGCGAAACCAAATGTGTCTGATATACTCTTTTAGAGCCCAATCTGATGGGCGTAAGATTTACACAATGCTCATCTCCCTCTCTTCTTTCCCTCAATTATATTATGTTTCCTTTGCCTCTTCATGACGTTTTACCTTATTTTTACCTCCTTTTTAAACCTTATTTTACCACCTTTTTCCCTCTTTCCCCCAGTATGATAGCCTTTCCCCCTCTGGTTTTCTTTTTCTTATTATAAAAGTAATATCAAATTGTACCCCCAATCTTTAAGTATTCCCACAGTAGAAATAAAGTTCTCAAGAGTCCCTTCCTTTTTACGTTTTTATGCTTCTCTTGAGTTCTGTTTTTGGAATTACCTTCTGAGTCTAAAACATCAGGGCAGATGTCTTTCATGATTTCCTGGAAGATAGTGTCTAGGGTCTTTTTTTCATCATGGCTTTCAGGAAGTCCAAAAATCCTTAGCTTTTCTCTCTTAGATCTATTTTCCAGGTCAGTGGTTTTTCCAGAAGATATTTCATATTTTCTTCTATTTCTCTTTTTTTTTGACTGATTCTTGAAGTCTTATTGAGTCATTAACTTATTTTCTTCAGTGACCTTTTTAACTCCTTTTGTAATTGGCCAAGTAAATTTTGTTGTTCATTGCACTCTCTTTCCATTTCACCAGTTTTGTTTTTCAGTGAGTTTGTGTTTTTTCATATCTCTATTCTAGGGCATTATATACTTCTTGCAGTGATCTCATTTCATTTCCCTATTTTTCTTTTAACTCTTTTTGAGATTCTTTCAGCAATCTTCCAGAAAAGCTTTGTGAAATGGGGACCAGGTCATGTCTCCCTTTGCTGCTTCCTCTGAAGTTACTTTATCATTAGGCACCTCAGGCTCTGAAGTCTTTTCTTCTCTCTCTCCATTAAAGCTATCTATGGTGAGCACGATTTTTAATTTTTTTTTAATTTTTTAATTTCATATTTATATTCATATATTTTTTATTCATTTTTTAAAGCTTGAGGTCTGTTCAAAGCAAAGGAACCACAGCCCTGGGGCAGTTCCGCTGACTGACATCTGGTGCTGTGTAATTGGGGCCAGGGCCAGCATTCTCAGGGGTTTACAATCTACCTTTTACAGACAGCCGATCTGTCAATGCACCTGCTGGCAACCAGGGCAGAAGGGCCTGAGAGGCTCACAGAAACTTCCCAGGTGCTTAGAACCCACCATGCTCTGTCTGAGTCCTGGCCCGGCTTCCTGCCCTGTCTGTGCTGCTGTCTGGGCTTGGCAGACTGACCATCTGCCCGACTGAAACAGACCTGTTCTGATGTTCTTCCAAAGTATCTTATTCTGGAAATGTGTTGTACTCCAATTATTTGTGAATCTTTTGATTCCAAAACCAGTTTAGAGGCTTAATCTACTGTTGTTATATTTTTAAAATAACGAAAGAAAACTCCCCAGACATATAAATAGATGGACACTCCAAAATAGAAAATATCCACAAGTCATCTCCTAAAAAGAAATTAAAATAGAAACACTGAATGGTATAGCCAAAATCCAGAGCTGCCAGGTTAAAAAAAAAAAAAAAAAAACTATTGCAAGAAATCAGAGGGGAAGCACTCAAGTATGAAGGAATCACGGGATCACACACAAAAGTAGGTAGATTTGGAGGGAATGGAAAGAAACATTCCAAAAGGCAAAATAGACATTGTATTTCCTTTCTCTGATTTTCTTTTTTTTTTCTTGTAGACAGAATTTTTCTTGCACAACTTGTCTAGTATTTTAACATAATTAACATGTACTGGACTTCCTGCCATCTAGGGGAGGGGTGGGGATTGGGGGTAAAATTTGTAATGGAAAGCTTTGTAAAGATCAATACTGAGGAACTACCCATACATATGTTACACAAATAAAAAGCTTTAATTAAAAAAAAGAAACATAAAAAGGTAAATGGAAGTAATCAAAAGGGACTTAGAAGAATGAGCTATTTATAGTCCACCTGAGGGGAAGGTTATACAAGGATCTAATGTCATAAGGTTTTATAGAGGGAGTCAAATAAGAGGACCTGGAAGTGCTTTTCTTATGTTTTGATTATCTTGAGAAAAAGGGAAGGATGAAGAACACACTGAGAGCACAGGAGGAGGAGAATATATTATTTCACACACTAATGTGGCTGATGTAGCATCGAATGTTACTTAGGCACCAGATGATGGTAGGCACCAAAAGCTGGGATTTGGTTATGCGAAGAGTTCATAATGGTCATTTACTTGGGCAAAAGACAGATTTATTTAGGGGAATAGGTCACAGACAAAATGAAAGGATATAAAAGACACTGGGAATTGTAATTATGAAATAGAGTTGGGAGAGCATAGAAAGGAGTTCTAATAACTAATAATGGAAAAGACATATTCCCTAGTGGAACTTGCCATTTACCAGGAGAAAGGGAACACCCTTTGTGTGACCCTGGGGTTAGGGGATTCCCTTAGCTGGCAGACTAAATCCTGAAAGGAACTCGGCACCCTAAAATAGTTAGACATAAGAAGAAATGTGGTCAGAAAGCCTAGTGGAGTTAGCAGAGACACCATGTGGCATGGGGGAAGGGGAAGGAGATTGTTGTGGCAGACTCAGGGAGATTCAGTGCCAATGGCATGGGCCATAAGCAGATTTCTAGGGGAAATTTAGCCTCAGGGAATTTATGTAACTTGGGTTTCTGACGGGATTACACAGAAGGTGGGACCACAGAGCTAAACTGAACTCTATCAGAGTCTTCTTTTTTGCCTGCCCCAGGGAACAACTTTATATGTGCTTCAGTTTCTGTCTGTCAACCACACCCACCATTGAGGACCCCATCAATCAGCAGATTGTATAAACTGGAAAGGGGTAAGGGGATTTGGACTCATGTATAAGTTCTGCTTAGGAATGGGATATGCTCTTTATCATATGTCACAATAATGTCCTTGCAATTATTTTGTTTAATTTTTTGTATCAATATTCATTGGGAAAATTGTTCTACAATCTTTTCCCTCTGTTTTGGCTCTCCCTAGTTAGATATCAAACCCATATTTGTGTCATAGACATAATTCTTAGGGTGCCTTCTTTTTCAATTATTCTCACATAGTTTATATGGTATTTGAATTAGCTATTTTTTTTTTTTTGTTTAGTTGAATTCACTTGTAAATCTTTAGGGTCTTTGGAGTTGCCTCTTCCCTTTTTGGAAGCTCATTTATGACTTGTTCAATTTCTTTTCCTGAAGTGGTTCAGTATTCTATTTCCTCTTCTTCCAATATGAACAATTTATTTTTTTGTAAATATAGTGTTTTTAATTAATTAATTACAAATTAATCTAATTTCTAAAGCTCTCAGCCTCTGACCTGGGCTTTCCTAGAGGGGTAGAGGGGGCTTGAGCTTTCTGGCACTCTCATTC
>JAJPUD010028512.1:0-14624 GCA_023553655.1 Myrmecobius fasciatus
AAGAAGAAGAAGAAGAAGAAGAAGAAGAAGAAGAAGAAGAAGAAGAAATAGGGAAAAGACGATATAGCAGCAGAGAAAAGAGTCCATGGGGACACCAGTTTTAGGAAAGGGGATAGAGGGTAGATGCATTGATGTCCACTCACTTGAAACCTACCTTGACTTGGAACATTTTTATTGTTTATTAATTCTCATTTTATTTTGTATTAGGTTTATTGGGTAGTCTTTTGGGATTAAAAATTAATTCTAATGCTGAAGTGTCTCCAGTGTGTAATTTTAAAAAGGCGTGAAGATGGGTGCTTCCAAAATTATAAGACTTTAAAGTAGAAAAGAACATACAAGCGTATTTATTCCAATCATACCTGAGCAGGAATGCCTTCTACAATTTCCTGACTAGTGATTACTCAGCTATTTGTTGAAGATATTAAATGAATGGAATTTCATCACTTCCCAAAGCATATTTTTCCACTCTTAGTTCTTATCCTTAAGAAATTTGTTTGATTTTTGTTTTTATTGTTGTTGTTGTTGTTATTTTTTCCTCTTACATCAAGCCTAAATCTGCCTTTGCAGCATCCATCCATTGTTCATTGGTCTGCACTCTGGGGTCAAGCAGAACAAAGCTAATTTCTCTTCTACATAGCATCCTACAAATATTTGAAGACAGTTCCCCAGTCCACCCTTGAAGGTCTTCTTTTCTCCAGGATAACAACACACTATGATCTGCAGTTCTTGTCCTACCCTTCTTCTGGAGTTGGTTCAGTTTGTCAATATTCTTTATTAAATGTGACACCAAAGTCTAAATGTCACACTCCTGATGTGGTCTGAACAGGACAGAGTACTGAGGGACAATTACCTTTCATTTTTAGGAAAGACCAATCACTGCAGGTTTCCTCTGGACTTTGTTTTTGGGGAAAGCTGGTATTAATTTTTGTTTTTAAAAAATCCTCCCAATTTTGTATAGAGGGAACTCTGGAGTCATCCCCTTTAGAGAACCTGGCCAAGGATGCAGCAGGAGAATTCATAGTCTTTTCTTCCTAATTCAGGTTCATTTCTCTACTGAACTAACCTTACCTGGTACCATGGAGGCTCTTGGTGTCAGAAAAGTGCATTTTTGAAGTTGGCCTGGAGGCCAGAGATTTCTGAATATTTGAGCTCCTTTGGTGTTGTCTTGTTGAATGAATAAGCGGGTATATATATATATATATATATATATATACAGAGAGAGAGAGAGAGAGAGAGAGAGAGAGAGAGAGTGTGTGTGTGTGTGTGTGTGTGCTTTCTAGAGCCCCTACACTGGGATGCCAAAATATACCATCTGGACTAGCTCTCTGGAGGATCACAAGACTAGCCCTAGTCCTTGGTCTTAGTGGAGGAGTGATGAAGCTGAGACCCATGAGGATGGTCAAAGACAGAGTCCATTTATTTCAAGTCCTCTCAGTCCCTAAATACCTTAGTACAATTACATCACTACAGCACACTGAGCAAGAGCTTATTATAAGCATCCTACTATTAATATGTAAATGCCTCTTACCTGTAAGTATCTCTGCTTCAAGGGGAACACAGGTGGTCATGCCCCACCCCTGATTTCTCAGGAAAGCTGAGATGCTCCAAGGGCAGATAAGAACTGAACCAGATGTTGTCAAAAGGTTGCCTTTGGGCTAAAAGGTCTTATACCTCACCAAGAGTTCCTCCACTGTCTGTGGCTCTCTCTCTTTCTCTCTGTCTCTGTCTCTTTCTGTCTCTGTCTCTTTCTCTCTCTCTCTCTGTATATATATATATATATATATATATATATATAGATAGATAGATAGATAGATAGATAGATAGATAGATATAGATAGATAGATATAGATAGATAGATAGATAGATAGATATAGATACAGATATAGATATATATAGATATAGATAGATAGATAGATAGATAGATAGATAGATATAGATAAAGATATATGTTCCGACTGCAGACTCAATGCTCTTTTTGTACTCCAGTTTCTAGTTATATGATGTTGGAGTCATTTTTCTCCTCCTTGTAAAATGAGGCATTTTGGATTGTTTGAGCTCTCAATCTTTTGATATCTCTGAGACTGAGATCTGCTCACTGGCCTTGGTTCTGCCTTTAACTGACAGTGACTTTAGGCAAGTCGCAAAAGTATACTGTGCCTTCATCTGTCAAATGCAGATGATCCTCTCTCTGCCTTCATCCCAGTGATGTTATAAATGGTAGATGTTAAAAATGCTAAATAAATGTGGGGTGCTATTATCATCATTGTAGGCCCCATTTCTCTTAGGCAAATATTTCCTCTCTCAGAAGCTCTACCATTTAAAAACCACTGTTTTGTTGGCACACTCCATTTTCCCTAACAAATAGTGATTTTTTTTTTTTTTTTTGCTGCTTGTAATGGCTAGAGAGTCATTAGGAAAATGGTAAGGAAGACAAAGGCAGAGGAAGTTATCTAATAAACTCATTGAGGCCAGCCCAGCAAGGTCACTGGACTCATAAATTGGAAATAAGAATGAATCCAGGGATCTAGAGAAGCTGACTTGGAAATATGAAGTTCTTGGTTTGTAGCCCATCTGAGTTATCAGTGTACATAAGATCATCTATCTCTATTAGGCTTCACTGAGTATATTTTTCACCTGTAATGTCAAAAGAGTTAGTTGATATGAGCCAGCAAAGGTAAGTGAGGGCAAATGGACATAGGGACAATCTTGCCATCCAGCAGGGACAGTCAGATGTTAGAGTTTAAAGTCCTTGAAAGTTCATTCTTTCTGTTTGTGGCAGCCTTTTTTTGTAGTGGCTAGAAACTGAAAATTGAATGGATACCCATCAATTGGAGAATGGCTGAATAAATTATGGTATATGAATGTTATGGAATATTATTGTTCTGTGACAAATGACCAGCAGGATGATTTCAGAGAGGCCTGGAGAGACTTGCATGAACTGATGCTGAGCGAAGCGAAAGGAACCAAGAGGTCATTATACACGGCAACAACAAGATTATATGATGATCAATTCTGATGGACACGGCTCTCTTCAACAATGAAATGTTTCAAACCAGTTCTAATTGTTCAGTGAAGAAAGCCATATACACCCAGAGAGAGGGATGTGAAATATGGCCCACAACATAACATTTTCATGCTCTCGATTGATGTTTGCTTGCATTGTGTTTCCTTTCTCTGATTTTTCTTTCTTGTAAATACAATTTTTCTTGCACAACAATGATAAGTGTGGAAATATGTATACATATATTCCATTTGTCAAGTATTTTTAACATAATTAACATGTAGTGGATATCCTGCCATCTAGGGGAGGGGTGGGGACTAGGGGGGAAAAATTTGTAACAAAGCTTTGTAAGGCTCAATGTTGAAGAATTACCCATACATATGTTATGCAAATAAAAAGCTTTAATAAAGCAAATAAATAAATAATAAGTTCATTCTTTCTATCTAGCACTGTGCCCAGAACAAAGTAGGCACTGGTTAAAAAAAAAAAGTTCTTAATTAAATAATTGATGGGAAATTTAATCCAATTAATAAGCAATTAATTAAGCAAATAACAGAAGAGGTATCATGGCAGATGGGATAAAGAACTGGTTTCAGAGTCTGTAAGACCTGGGTATAAGTTCCACCATTGAAATTTGATGGCTGTGTCACCCTGGATGTGTCACTTAATATTTCAGGTTCTCAGACACTTCTCTGAGACGCTAAGTGTCAAAGAAGTTGTATATTGACACTTGTTGAAGGAGTTTCATTATTGGGAATTAATCCAATTAAATCCAGTTTAATCACTGATCTGGATTGAAGCCATGTGTTTATAAACTCTGCTCTATCCCAATGAAATGACCATCCCTAAAAGAATTACAAATAAAGAAGAGTGCTAGGGATTTAAGGATGAAAATGTTGAAATCTTTGGCCTAAAGCAGCTAATATTTTACCAGGAGAAGATTGGTGGATGGAGGAAGGAAAAGCAAGAAGATGCAGTAAGTTCACTGATACTACTTTCTTCTCCAAATCTAAGAGCCTTGGATTAAACTGAATGATTGGGTACTATGGTTTCAGGCAATAGACAACAAGGGTTATCATTCAGGATTGAACATGATCTACCTACTTACCTCTAAAGGGTCTTCTGGCAATGGAGACGATGGGAAAATTCTGATCAGGAGTTATTTTCTGAGGAATGAGCAATAATATTTGCCACGTATTTGACTTTTTTTTTTAAACTTGAACCTCCTGTCAGTCTTTCAGAGACTGTGACAGACTTTTTAGGGGTGACTTTTCAGATGAACTTTGAAGGGAGTTAAGGATTTGATCAGGTAGAAGAATGCTTTTCAGGTCTGGGAAACTGCCTTGAAAAGATCTGAAGGAGGGAGGTGAAGTATCATGTACCAGTGTTTGAACAGTTTCTTAAAGCACAATGTGTGAAGGGGAATTATGTGTGATAAGTTTAGAAAGGCATTCAGAACCCATTTCCAAAAGAGCTAAATGCTAAACAAAGGCATTTTTGCTTTATCCTACAAGCAAGATGTAGCCATTGCAGGTTTCTGAAGAGATGAATGACCTGATCAGAATGCTTTATCAATATGTCTGTGGAACAAAGAAAGGATTTAAGAGGGGTAAGGTAAGAGGTAGAGGGACAAAGAAATAGGCCATTACAATTATACAGAGAGAAGTTACAAGGACTTGAAATTGAGTAGTAGTCTAAGAAAATACAGGGAAAAGATCCTAATTTAAGGTAGAGGGAAAAGACCTAGAGAATGAAAATGTTTAGCCAATAAACTTTGGAGAGATTGTCAGATAAATGTTTATCTTAACTCAATGGAATTAAAATGGAATAATAATCGAGGGGCTAGAGAGAACTAAGGAAGTATATAATTGCTTTCTAGAATGCTTTTCCAGTAGGACAAATCACCAAAATCAGGATTGGTTCAATCAAAGTGGAGACATCTATTCATTTTGTCCATGAAAATAGTGTGAAGTGATAAGTAGAAAGAAACAGAGCTGAAGAGTCTTAGGTCCAGTATGATCCTAAAATCATAAAATTTCAAGTTAGAAGGGATCATAAAAGCCATCTTTTCCAATCCTAATATCAAACCCTGCCTGATGAATGAATATTCTTTTACCATCCTCTGATCAATTACTGAATGTGATAGACAACCCATCTCATATTCAAAAGTTCTCTACATTCTCTAAGTCTCCCCTCTTTTCTATATAGCGGCTTTTAAGATTTTTGAGATATTCTCCTCAGGCTAAACATTTCTTGTTTCTTGAGCTGTCTCTCATATGACATAGCCTTTTGAAGCATCCTGAAACATTGTTTTCTCATGAAAAATATAACTTTTCAAAATATCCTTAGAGTTGTTATATTCATACACAAAAAATACTGTTGTGTTTAAAAAAAATATGGAAAGGGCAAGAAACCTGAGAACATTCATATGACCCAATGCAGAGTAAAGTAAGCCAACCCAGAAGAAGGATGTATACAATAACAGCAACATTATAAAAATAAACAATTTTGAAGACATAATATCTCTAATCAATACAGTGGCCAATTATGATTCCAAAGATTTCATGATGGAGCCTGCTATATTTTTCTTGACAGAGGACAAGGACTCATAATACAGAATGAGAAATACAATTTTTGTGATATGGCAAATATAGACATTTTAGTGACTGATTATACATATCTGTTGTACATTCTTTTTTCTTTTTCTCCCCAATTAGACTATGAGTTTCTTGAGGGAAGGAACTGTGTTTTTGCCTTTCTTTGTATTCCTAGCTCTTGGCACAATACCTGGTACACAATAAATGCTTGATAAATGATTGTTAAATTAATTTTACTTGTTAACAAAAGGAGTGAGAGAAAAAGGAAAAAAAAATATTTCTTAACTGAAAAACAGTAACAATAACAATAAAATGCTAACATGTCCTCAGGAAAGATAGCATGGTACAATGGTTGGACGACAGCCACGTAATCAGGAATAGTTGGGCCCAAGACCTGTCATTGCCATATCATTTACTGGCTGTATGTCCTGCCAAGACCTTCCATATCTTAGTATCCTCAGACAATTCTCTATCACTGCAACTTGCATAGCAGGTGCTGATTTATTTTGAGAAAGGAAGTCTTCTCATCAGGAATTCTTTACATCAGTGACATCAAACTCATGTAGAAATGGGGGCCACTGAACCATTTGTAAGGATCCTTATAAATCTTACAATTGATTTAGAAAACCACACATGTGTATATATTTCTTCACTTAACATAGCAACACATTAAAAATCAGACAGGAAAAACATTTTAATCTGGTTCAAGTAAAACTCAGGAGTGTTGTGGAATATGTTGTGGAATACCTGCAGCCCCATCATGTTTAAAACCTTTGCTCTACACCAGTGAAATCATGTGTGTGTGTGTGTGTGTGTGTGTGTGTGTGTGTGTATAAAATCCTCACCTTCTTTCTCACCTGCCTTCCTTCCTTCTTTCCTCCATTCTTCCCTCCCATTTCCTCTCCCTCTTTCCCTCTGTCTTCCCTTCCTCTCTCCCTCCTCCTTTTTTTCTTTCTTTCTCTTTCTTCCCTTCTCTTCTTTTTCTTCTTCCTTCCTTCCTTTCTTCTTTCCTTCCTTCTTTCCCTCCTTTTCTTTCTTCTTTCTTCCTTTCTTTCTTTCATTCTTTTTCTTTCTTTTTTCCTTCCTTTTTGTCTCTCCTCTTTCTCTGTCTCTATCTCTGTATATCTCTTTCTCTGTGTGTTTCTCTGTTTATGTCTCTTTCTGTCTCTATCTGTGTATCTCTCTCCTCTATGTTATATGACTGTTTTGTTTTTTGCCTTTATCTTTTCAGTACTTAGCACAGTACCTAGCACATAGTAGATACATCAGACATGCTTGTTGGAATGTAAGCCCTTCCAAGGCAGGGGTTTTGTTGTTGTTGTTGTTTGTTTTTAACACTAGAAGCTAGCACAGTGTCTTACCCTTAGGGGATTCAATAAATGCTTATTGATTGGCAGTTGATAGGCAGAAAGAGGGAGCACCCTCCTACTTGACAAATAGTGAATTTCTCCCAATGCTACACAACTCTCTTAAAACTGAGAAAAGAATTCAGTCTCCCTGTCTCATTATTCCAATGTTTCTTGCATTTCATCACTCAGATACCCTAATAATGGCCCTGTTCCTAAGACCAGGGAGTTAAATTTGTGGAATCATGACTGGAGAAACTCATTTGAAAGAGATACATCTGGTTTGTTGGGCAGCAAGTTGCCCATCTCTGGAAGATTTCAAGCAAATGTTAGAGGACCATTTGTTGAGAATGTTGCTGACAAGATTACAGAATTGAGCTGAGGTTAGATTAGATGGTCTGTAAGGTTCCTTCTGGCTTACCATATATGAAAACCCTGCAAAGTGTGGTAAATCGACAGATTCCAATAAGTTGGAGGCTGCCTCTGGCTTTCCCATCGTGTCTGTCGCTGTTCATTGTCACAGCTATAAGTAATAGAGAAGTAGATGCAGCAGCAACTGGGGAAGGACACAGTAGAACTATATTAAAAGCAGAGGCAGAAGGGAGGAGCCAACTGACTTTCCTTAGCATAGATTCATTTTTTCCAATGTCTGTTTCCTCCACTCAATCTTCAGTGGATAATAGCCAGAGCCCAAGGAGGGATTTCATTTTGAACAATAGAAATATAACAAAAAGAGAAGTGGGAAAAGGACAATGAGGACACATTATGGGAGGAGGGAGATGAGACGAGTTTAATAACACTATTTGGTTCCTTTGTCCTTATGTTTCCAAGGACTGTTGGATCCACTGTCTCATTTACCCTCAATGACAACCCTGTGATGGGTAAGTCAGATGCAAAATAGATTGCTGGTTTTTGAGATGAGGAAGCTAAGGTTCAGAGTTGTTGAAGGTCAAGTGATTCCAGGTTGTCCTGCAAGGTCACAACTGACCAAGGACAAGAACTTGGACCTCCTAACAAGTATGTCTTTTGAACAATTTTATTTTACGTCTTCTATAGAAAACCAGTGGGATGGATTGCCAGGATTGTTGTGAGTTATAATTACACATTTCCACAATAGGAAGAAACCTTAGAGAACTTCTCATCTAAATCAAACACAAATTCTGCTTATGGCATCCTTAGCCAGTAATCATCCAGCATCCTCCAGTAATGGTGGATTCATTACCAATTGTCCCCCTCTACAGCCCTCCAAAGAAGCTTATTCTAGTAGTCGACAATAGAAAAAAAAAACAAAAACAAAAACAAAAAACAAAACTCTTGATCAATATCTAATACTAGTGATGAAATACATGAGCAGGCAATGAATGAAATATATTCAATCCCCAGCTCTATAATGAATTAGGAATTATGCTTGGCCAAAATGCTCCTTCTGACTTAGCCTCTCCTTAGCTCAGCCAAGTATCAGGCTCCCAGAAGCAGGGTGGAGCAGAAGGGGATCAGTGCTGAGCACTGTGGGAGGGAGGAAATGTGTGGATCTCTATTTGAAAGCTTATTTGCATATCCCTGTGAGAGACAACAGCTCTAAAGATAGAAATAACCAATAGCTCATATTGACTTAACCCTGCAATAGAAGGAACACTGGATTTGAAGAACTTGGGGTCAAATTCTCTCTTTGTCCATTGTGACCTTGAGCTAGCCATTGATTGACCTTTGAGCCTTAATTTCTTCATCTGTAAAATGAAGGATGTAACCTAATAGACTTTGGCTATGATCCTATTATCCTGGAATTTATGATTCTGGAGGAAGTAGGGTGCAGTGACTAGAATATTATGCTTGGAGTCAGGAATATTTGAATTAAAATCAGATTTCAGATACTAGTTGTGTAAGCTTGAGTAATCACCTGGCTTTGTTCACTCTCAGTTTATTCATATACAAAATGCAAATAATGATCAAACCTGCATCCTAGGGTTTTTGTGAGGATCAACTGAAATAATATAAGTAGAGTGCTTTGCAGGTATTAAAGTCCTTAGGTTGTCCCAAAGTCTTAGTACAGTCTGAAAAAATGTTGCTTATTATTATTAATCCAAATTTTCCCAATGCCTTGCATAAATTATTTTACCATTCTCATGAATCCCATATTATTGTCATCCCCATTTTACAGGTAAGGTGAATGTCTAAGTAGTTTGCCCCCAGTCACACAGATAATGTCAGATCTTCTGATTGAGCCCATAATGCTCTTGTTACAGATTCATGTATTTTCTCCTGAATTTGAACTGGAAGAGACTCCTCATGCAATCTGGTCTAATCCATATGGAAAGGATTCTCTCTATAGCATGTATGACCAATGGTCACCCATTCTGGGTATGAAAAGTACCAATGAATGAGAATCTACCATCCCTAGTTTCTATTCCATTTTACTATTGTTCTAATTGTTAAGACTTATCTTTCTTTATCTTAAGCCTATTTTTTAACTCTTTGGAACTTCTACCTATTGCTTCCAATTCAGCCTTCTGGTATCAGAAAGAACATGTCTAATTTCTTTTCCATCTACCAGATCATGAAACAGTTGAAGACATCTTCCATTTGCCCTTTCCCCCAATTTCCTCTTCTCCATTATCCAAAATACTGTAGTTCTCTAAGCAAATTTTCCATATGGCCTCAACTGGAAGTCTGTCACTATCCTGGTCATACTTAGGATAGTCTCCAACTCAACAGTGACAGATGGCCTTGGATATGGCCCTTCCAAGGTGGTTTCACCAGAGTGGCTAACAAAAGATGTATCATCTCTTTCTTCCTGAAAGGTGCAACTCTCAATGCAGTCTGGACTCACATTATGTCCCTTGTACCCAATTAAAATGTTGATTTATCCTAAACTCCCAGTCTCCTAAAATCATAAAGTTTTGTAAGATTGTAGTCTAGCCTTACCTCCTCTCATCTTATATTTGGAAGGATTTTTTTTTTCCTAAAAGGAAATATTTTGTTGATATTCTTTGTTTCTACATCACCTGCATCTCCAACACATAACTCTCTCCTTTTCCCTGACCTGGAGAACTATCCTTTAGTCAGCAGTCAATCAACAAACATTTAACTATTGACTTTGTAAAGAAAGGCAATAACAATTCCTGGTCTCAAGAAGCTTACAGTGTGAATGGGGAAGACAACATTCAAAGAATTACATATAAATAAGGGAAAGTTGGAGATAGTCTCAGCGGGGAAATCCTCCTCTTCAAGGGACTTGGGAAAGGCTTCCTGAGAAGGTGGGATTTTATCTGGGACTAAAAATAAATTATGTAAACCAGGAGATTAGAATGAGAGCATTCCAATGGGGGGAGGGGGAGGGAGGAGCAAAGAAAATGCATAAAATCTAAAGATTGAATGGCTTGAACACTTGCAACCCATTGGTATTTAAAATGTACTGATAGCCTAGTTAAGAGATATTTGTTCATTTATTGGAGATAATTGGGTTAAATGATTTACCCAGGGTCATAAAGCTATTAAGTATCTGAGGCTGAATTTGAATTCAGGTCTTCTGCCCCAATTAAGTGATATTTAGAGAAAAATCATTAAAAAGAATGTTGTTTGTCATGCAGATAAGTGCTGGAGTCTATGGTCTCAAAAATTCTCTTGAGTCTGATTTAGTGAGCCTCCTGTAGCTAGAAACAGAAGGAACCTATGACATCTAATTTCAGCTATATAAGAACCCATCCACTGTCAAAGATCTTAAACATCATATGATGAAGGTTGTCTTAGTGAGTTGTCATGATTGAAAAATTCATTCCCTACCCCTTTTATCACCTAGGTGATGACCCTTTTTAGACTTGGCTAGAATTGGTCCATACAGGAGAAGGCACAGCCCCTCAGAAAGAGTTGCCAGACAAAAATGGCCATAGTTAATAATGTAAATTCCTTGAGAGCATGGGATGTTTTGTGTCTGTATCTACATATAGGAATTTCTCAATAAATGCTGTTGAGTGAACAAATAAATGAATGAAAAATGAATTAATGAGTAAATGAATGAATAAGGACCTCAATAAGTTACTTGAAGGCAGAGTCTGTTTTACATATGTCTTTGTATTCCCTGTGCCTATGTTCTACATTATAGAAAATTAATATTTCTTGTTCAGTAATTGAACAAAGGAATGAGTGAATGAATGAATGAAAAAAAGCCTGGATAGAATATAAGTTGCTTGGGGAATGGATCACTTTGCATTTTTTTGAATTTCGAGGACTTTATACTATATAGACATATAGTAAATGCATAATATTTGCTAAATAAATTGATATTGAGAAACATATTATTGGAAAATGAATTTTGGACATATACTCTATATGGTCTCTTCCTTGCCCAGCTAATTGGTACACTTTCCTGACATCTCTCATTCTATTCTTAAACCTTTTTCTCTTAAGACAGATGAGGAGAATGCTTAAATAATCCTTATTACTAACTTCTTTGCATCAGAGTGAAAAATGGAATTCAGCAGTTCATGTGGCTCATGAATATAATAAACTATTCATTAGCCACAAGAAACCCTGCATATGATGAACATAGAAAAGCATGGGAAGATATTTAATGAACTGATGCAAAGTGATATAAGCAGAACCAGGAAAATAACAGAGACCAGGACTATAACAATGGAAACAGAAAGAACAATTACAAAATAATCCAAATGGAATACTGTGAAATTATAACATCCAACCTTGAGTAGAAAGAAGAGATAGGAGAAGGGGTCTTTGCAGGCATAAGGGACTGTGATGTGGAATACTTCATATAATGTCAGACTTTGATATTTAGGTAGTTTTTTTTGGAGATGATTTTCCCTCCAATTCTTTGTGACAAAGGATAGCTCTTTTTGTATGGAAGGAGAATAGGGTACATTGAGAAATTTAGGTGATAGAAAAACATAAGAACACCATAAACTTTTATTTCAAAAAATAGAAAAATAAGACACACTTGAAGCAGCTCTCCTGATCCAGGAAGCTTGTTCACACCACTTGTGGAGATCCCCTCCCCGTCCCCCAGAATAGCAGCAATTGTCACCATTCCCAGGGATGCTCCTCTTCAACATTTTCATTCCATCTGACTGGCAGAAGGGAAGGAGGGTAAGGAGGTAGGAAGGAAAGGGTGGGGGGGATCCAATTTCCAAATTTGTAGCAATGCTTTGAGATGGGAAGGGGGAAGACAGGCAGGGAGGAAGATTCGTGAGCTTTCTGTTTCTTTAAATAAACTGATGACATCTCCTCAGAGGCCCTTTTCCATGATAAGAAGTCATGTGTGGGAGCCATCTTGGGAACCTTCCCCTACTGCTCAGCTATCGTCCCAGACTTGTGCTTTCCAGCTCTGGCTGTGAGCAAAGTCAATACATCCCCAGAAGAAAGGTGGGAGAAACTGGTGGTTTTCAGCAGTAGCAATCGGCCCAAAGGGATTTACTCCTAATCAGGGCTGGTCTTTAGCACAACTGGGAAGTTGGCAAGGTTTGTGTTTAATGCTTCCTGCTTTTTCTTTCATCACCTTTTAGCACACAATGACAGGCATGTAATAAATACTAACAAGTGCTTGTATCCTTTTGATTCTATTTTTAATTTTAACATATTTATTTTTAAGTATTCTGTTTATGCTCTTATTACCTCCATATTTTTCCATAACTGATACCCCCAAGGCAAGCTTCTGTTTTAATAATAATACTTAGCATTTATATAGTGCTTTAAGATTTGCAAAATACTTGTCAAAAGATATCTCCTGTGAACCTAATAATCTTATTGCTATTAGTAACCCCATTTTTTTTTTTTTTTTTTGCTGAGGCAGTTCGGGTTAAGTGACTTGCCCAAGGTCACACAGCTAGGACGCATTAAGTGTCTGAGACCATATTTGAATTCAGGTCCTCCTGACTTCAGGGCTGGTGCTCTATCCACTGCACCACCTAGCTACCCCCTACTAACTCCATTTTGCAGATCAACAAATTGAGGCTGGGGCATGTTAAGTGATTTCTACAGAATTACCTAGTTAATAAATGGCTAAGACAGGAATTGAACTCACATCTTCCTGATGCCCAGTGTAGTCAGTATTCTATCAAATGCATCATCCAGCTGCCTCCTTATAATACAAGTGATCAAGGTAAACCAATTGACACATTGATGGAAGACACAATCTATTATAATCTGCCATCTTTCTATTGAGAGATGAGAAATATGTTTCATCTTCAGTCCCTTAGGAACAAAGCTATTAAATAAATTTCATTTGAATTCTGATAAATTTTCATGTTATTTAATTTTTTTTACCGTTTATTTTGTTCTCTCTCCAATCTTTAGTTTTTAGGGGAAAAAAAAAAAACATTTGGTATTGTCATCATATGTATAAAACTTGTCAAAGTCCTTGCCCTTTCTAGATGAAGTGAATAATGAGGACCATAGCATGATAGATATAGAATTGGAAGGGATCTAAAAGTTCCCCCTTTAAAAACTATTCATTTTACAGATGGGGAAACTGAGGCTCAAAGCAATTTGTCAAAAGACAGATAATAAGTGTCTAATACAAGATTTGAATTCAGGTACTTAGGACCCATTGCACCTCTGAATTCTCTTACTCTAAGCTATAATAACTCAACTCAAAATAACTGATGCTTACAGTTTGTGGTAGACTTTCATATCCATTTGCACATTTCATTCATATAACAATCCCATATAACAATGTTGTAATGATAATATAACAATATTGGAATTATTAAAATGGGGAATTTACCCATTTTAATGATGAGCAAGCTGAGGATCAGAGAGGTTAAGTTGGCATGGGAATACAAAGAGAAAGGGAAAACCAAGAAGGTAAGGATATGTGACTCTGACTGAAGATTTGCCTAATGTTAACCCTCACATATGTTTCACTCCAATCCCTGCAGGGAAGGGACTCCCAGCATTCTTTGGATAGGCTTGGTTTGTAGTTGCAGAAAAGAGAATAGAATAAGAGATATAGAAAGTTGAGGTCATTTGCTCTAGTTCATACCATTTGCAAGTCATGGAGCCAAGATTAAAACTCAGATTTAATTACAAATCCAGGACTCTTTAAAAAAGTTAAAATTTTAATATTGGACAGCATCCCCATCTTTATTCCTTTTGACCTACATATCAATAGTGTCAGTCTTCCCATCCAATTCTTTATGTCAATACCTATAAGATTCCCATCCATTCTCCATTCAGTTCTGATAGCTACCTCGAGGCTCTACTGCCAGCACCAAAAGATTTGGGTTTCTGGCTTTGAATTTTGATCTGGGTCTGTTCCTAGAAAGTCCATTCTTTCTGTTACTTCCCAATTCTTCAGAGAACATGCCAAGAGAAAAGCAGAGAAGACTGCTTACCTTTCTCTCAAGGAAGAAGGAGACTTGCATTAAGAAATAGACACTGAGTGAAACAGAGAGACAGAGACAGAAAGGGGATAAAAGAATAAGGGAAATAGATGGAAGCATTAAAAAAAAAAAGACAATCCAGAGAGAAAGAGAAAACAGAGTGAGAAAAGAATGTATTGTTTGTGTGTATCATTGATAAGCTTTAGTTGAAACTAATGGGAATAAGATTAGAGACCTTCTTGGATGGAGTATTTGATAAGAGTACTGATCCTAAAGTCAGGGAGACTTAACTCTGGCTTCAAATACTTCCCAGCTGTGTAATGATGGTCAACTCATTTAATCCTATTTG
>JAJPUD010028513.1:0-14623 GCA_023553655.1 Myrmecobius fasciatus
GGTAAGCCTTCTGAAAGGGAGACCAACTTAAGTCTGCCTTTGTGGCTTCATCTGGGATTGTTTTCATAATGTCAGGATCTGGGGACTGTTCTATTTTTTCTCCGTAAAAGCTTTCTATGGTGAGAGCTCTCTTCTGCTTCTTGCTCATGATTTAAAGTTGGGATATTGGTCAAAAGCCGAGAAAACTGCAACAATTTATATTTGCCCTGGGGCAGTTTGCCGAGTTGACTTCCGGTCTGAGGCTGGTCGGGCTAGATTCGCACCAGGACCACGTTTTCAGCTGTTCTCATCCACCCCCTTCCAAAGGCAGATCTGCCAAAGCACCTGCCCGCAAGCAGAGCAAAGTGGCCCAGGCGTCTCCCAGGGGCTTCCTGGGTGCCCAAAATCCGCCCCTCTATCGCAGCCCTGACTTCCGCCCCGGCTGGAGTCCGATCGCGACCGGAGGCCGATTTCCCCTGAGGCTAACCTTCTCCGGAGTTCTTTCAAGGTAGATCTTTTATAGAAGTGCGTTGTAGTCCAAATGCTTGGTGAGGACCTCACTCAGGAACCAGTTTTAAGGCTTACTTTCTGGATTTGAGGGAATTGTCGGAGGGAGTTCACAGAGAAAGCTGTCCGCAGTTCGCCATCTTGGCTCCGCCCCCGGTTTGATTTATTTAGTACTGAAAGAGCAAGGTTGAGATCCCCCACTAGTATAGTTTTGCCATGTATTATTTCTTCTTGCATCTCTCTTAACATCTCCTCTAGGAATTTGGATGGTGTACCACTTGGTGCATATATATTTAGTATTGATATTGCTTCATTATCTATGGTATCCGTTAGTAAGATATAGTTTCATTCCTTATCTCTTTTGATTAGATTTATCTTTGCCTTAACTTGATCTGAGATCAGGATTGCTATCCCTGCTTTTTTTTTTTTTGTTTACCCTAAAGCATTATAGATTCTGCTCTAGCCTTTTACCTTCATTCTGTAAGTAGCTCTATACTTTAGATGAATTTTTGTAAACAACATATTGTAGGATTCTGGCTTTTAATCCAGTCTGATATCCATGTCCATTCTATGGGAGAGTTCATCTCATTCACATTCACAGTTAAAATAACTAATTCTCTATTTCCTGCCATTTTATTTAACCAAATTTATGTTTTTCTCTTTCCTTTCCCCTTTCACCCTTCCCTCCTCCCCAATATTTTGTTTTTGATGACCACTTCCCTTAAACTGTTCTCCCCCTTTTAGAGCACCTCCTCCTTTTTTACACCTTTCCTCTAATTCTTCTATTTTCCATTCTATTAATCTTTCCCTTTCTTTTTCCCTTTTCCCTCCCTATTCCCTATACGTTGGGACAAGATTCTCTGTGAAACCAAATATGTCCGATATTATCTCTTAGAGACCAATGTGATGAGAGTAAAATTCACACAATACTCATTCTTTCCTTCTTTCCTTCAATTATATTAGATTTTCTTTGCCTCTTCATTAGATTTCCCCTTATTTTTACCTCCTTCTTTACCTTTTTTTCTATTTTTCCAATATGCTCCCCTTTACACTTCTAGTGTCTTTTTAAACTCAAATTATACCCACATTCTCAATTATACCCATAATAGAAATATAGTTCTCCAGAGTTCTTTCCTTTTTACCTTTTTATGCTGCTCTTGAGTTCTGTGTTTGGAGGTCAGATTTTTTTTGTTCACATCTGATCTTTTTATTAGAAACAGGTGAAATTCACCTATTTCATTAAATGTCCATTTTCTTCCCTTAAAGATAATGCTCATCCTAGCTGCAGAGCTTATTTTTGGCTGTAATCCAAGTTCCTTGCCTTTTGGAATATCAGATTCCAGGCTCTTAGATCCTTTAAGATGGAAGCTTATAGATCTTGAGTGATCCTAATTATGGCTCTTTGGTATTTGAATTGCTTCTTTCTAGATGCTTGCAATATTTTTTTTTCTTGGTGTGATAGTCCTGAAAATTAGCCATAATATTCCTTGGGGATTTAATTTTGAGGCCTCTTTCAGGAGGTGATCAGTGCATTCTTTCAATGGTTATTTTACCTTCTAATTCTAAAATAGTATCTAGGTTCTTTTTTTTTTTCATCATGGCTTTCAGGAAGTCCAATAATCCCTAGATTGTCTCTTCTAGATCTATTTTCCAGGTCAGTTGTTTTTCCTATGAGATATTTCATATTTCCTTCTATTTTTTTCATTTTTTTGTTTTTGTTTGATTGATTATTAACGTTTTATTGAGTCATTCATTCCACTTGCTCAATTTTAATTTTTAGTGTAATATTTTCTTCAGTTACCTTTTTTGCTCCTTTTATAATTGGCCAATTTGTTCATTGCAGTCTTTTTTTCATTTCACCAATTTTGTTTTTCAGTGAATTGATGTCTTTTTCATGTCTCTTTTGTAGAGCATTATATGCTTTTTACATTCCGTCTTGCAATGATCTCATTTCATTTCCCCATTTTTCTTCTCTCTTTTAAGAATTTTTATGCAATCTTCCAGGAAAGCCTTGTGAAATGGGGACTAGCTCATGTCTCCCTTTGTGGCTTCCCCTGGAGTTGCTTTACCTTTAGGGACCTCAGGATTTGAGGTGTGTTCTCTGTCTTCATAAAAGTTGTCTATGGTAAGAGGGTTTTTTTATTCATTTTTAAGGTTTGAGATCTGCTCTTAAGACCAAGTAGGAATAGCTGCTTTAATTTGTCCTGAGGCAATTTGGCTGATTGACTTCCAATGCTGGGGTATCAGAGCCAGTTCTTGGGTTCTCAGTGGTTTACAATTTACCTTTTAGAAAAGGCAGATCTGCCAAAGCACCTGTCTGCAACTAGGGCAGAGTGGCCTAAGAGGCCCACAGAATCTTCCCCGGTGTTTAGAAATTGACATGCTTTGAGTTCCAGCCCAGGTTCCTACCCTGTCTGTGCTGCCATCTGGGCTCGGCAGACTGTCCCCCTGCCCAACTGAAACAGACCTGGTCTGAGTTTGTTCCAAGGTAACTTCTTCTGGGCATGTGTTGTCCTGCAAGTATTTGTGGGTGCTTTGACTCCAAAACCAGTTTAGAGGCTTATTCTGCTGTTAGTCTGAGAGAAGGTCAAAGGAGCTCACAGAGTCCTGTCTGCTCTCTGCCATCATGGCTCCATCCCTGAATATCTTACTGTTCTTACAGTCTGGAATATCTCTTTCCAATGTCTGATCCTCATTTCCTGTTTTTTCTCTTTAGCCTCCATTTTGTATGTCATCCTTCCTTTATTCCCTTCTATCCCATATTCTTGGCTTTCTGAACTTGGAAATCATGTCCTTCCTGAATATTTTCATTACAATCTTTCCCATATCTACCCTTTTCACATCTCCTTTTGTGCTCTTTTCCCATTATAATGTTTATTCCCTGTAGATAGGAAGCATCTTTCTTTTTTCTTGTGTTTTTTTAATTGTAGTGCTTAGTGTGGTGCGAGACATCTAGTAAATGCTTGATAACCCATCCTCCCTCCCTCCCTCTCTTTTTTTCCTTCCTTCCTTCCTTCTATCCATCATCAATTAGTTTCAGTGACTCCTTCTGAGTTCTAGGATAATATAGCAACTATTTGAAATTGAAATCTCTTCAAATTCTGAAATAAGATTGTCTTTATAGGTTGATTGTATATAACTGTCCTTCACTCCAATAAACTTTGTGCTCCAAACAGACTGATTTGCTTGTAATTCATTACAACTTCTCTGTACCTTGGCACAATCTGCTCATTCCCTATAACTTGTCTCTCTTCTTGTACAAATCTTGCAATCCATAGCTCTCTTCACCACTTGGTTCAAATGCCACATTTTCTAAGAAAGTTTTCCTGATTCGCTCAGCTTTTAGAACCATTCTCATTATCTAATCCTAATCATTTTGTGTCTTCTATATTTAATGATGAAAGAACATTGATGACTATTCCTTAGGTGCTAACCTGATCACTCTGGTTGTTTGCACACAATCTACTAAGATGGAAAAGCTGGATAATTCTTAGGGGGGGTCCACTTCATTACCAGATAACAGTAAGTTGCCTTTTATCCCTTGACTCTATCTTTCTCTATAATTCTGTGTGATTTCTCTCAATAATTCTGGGGAATAATTTGAGAATCTACCCAATAGAAATTAATTTTGGAAACCAACCCACTAATAAATAGATCCCATCTCTGTGATTAGACTTAGATTTAGCTTGTCTTAGTCATGTGATCTTGCAATTGGGAACCAAGAGAGATATTTTAATATTTGGAAAAGTTATATAAACCATATATACATATATATGTCTCTTAGTACATACATGATATGTATCATAACTAGAACTACAATAACTAGAATACAATAGACAATCAAACAGTAAGATATCTACCCAGCAGTTGCAAACTTTCCATACTCCTAAAACTCTGCAATTCTTCTTAGGCATAAGTGAGGAATCCTAGTGAGTAAACATCCTAAAGTGAGTCTCAGTCATGTATTCTGTGTAACAATTTTTTTTTGTTCAGAACATGAGAATGTGCTTGCAGTTATCTAATGGAATGATACAGAAGCACACCAGAAGGATCAGTCATTCTTCTGGTGCCTTAATTAATGACTATCTTTTATTGCAGGCTGGTGTTTATCCCAGAAAATGGTACTGTTTCTGAAGTAAACATAAGCCTCCTAAAGTAATTAACAAATATTCTCCTTGCTGGGTCTCTTGTGATGGAGCGTCCTATACCTGGGAGGCTGCTATGTCTCAAGAGTTATATATCAAATGAAATACTTAACATAGTGCCTTTTTGTTCTTAGCCTACAAAAACTCCTTAGTGGAAAGGGACTTTGAGGATCTAACTAGGAAGTACTGTACAGCTTGCCTAGCAATGACTCCCACTCAAGATGCTGAATAGCTGTGACCATGGGTCATCCTAACCAATGAATTTAAATTTTGGTGTTTCCTCAAAGTAGTGATAATGTATAGTGTATGTTGTTTGTTTGTTATAATGTTTTCATGGTGACCACTGATTTGTATACATTGGGAAAAACAATCAAAAAGTAATGCTTTTTATTGTTTTTGGCTAGTAACTAAAAGTTTGCAAAAATGTTTAAAACTAGCTGAGACTGGTAAATATTATGTTTGGAAAAGTGGGGGATAAGATTAAATTAAAAAAAAAAAAACTTATCTGGATCAGGTTTGAAATTTAAAAGCCTAGAGATCTGAGAGTATGCAGCACTGAATGGGCAGTGAGAGATGAAAGAGAACAAAAAAGCAGATATCAATCAAAGATGGTAAACAGGAGAGCAATAAACCGAGCCTTTTTCTGGAATTCTTGGAAATCACTCTTAAATTATACATTTTTTAGGTTTCTTATACCATATTGAGAGTAAAGTTATTATCTCTGAGAAAATAACTTATTTGAGTTATATCAGTTCCAATGACAGAATGAGTTTACTGATAATCAACAACTTTGTTACATAGAAACAATTTCTAATGATTTATTTTTATAATAGGAATGTTGAGTTTAAGGCCAGGTAGCAGAATATCAAGATGAGTTGTGAATTTTCTGTGATGAATGTCTTATTATTTTAACTACATGAAACAATCTTTATTAACTGGTATGTGCTAAAATTATGAATTTATTTTTCTTTGTCACAAGATCTTAGAAATTTGTGTGCGGATATTAAAACATTATTACTGGAAGTTTAAATATGTATATTTAAATATGAATATTTAAATATGTTTAAGCAAGGTTCTCTTTAATAACACTCAATCTAATGAGATCACGTTTGTATAAACTGTTCTATAGGCTTTTTTATTATGCAGTTTGTAAATTTTATTTTGTGAAATTATGATTTTAAAATAAAACTGGTGAAACTGATATGAATTATGGGTTATAAGTATAAGTTTGATATAGAATATGCAATTTCCATACAAGAAAGAAAGTACAGGTGACAATTTGGCTATCACTCCTAAAATTTTTGGATTAATTTGTTTTTAATTTATTTGGCATTGGAAATTCAAAGTTGTATTATTTCCTGATATTATTTTGCATCAGTTGGAATATGAGGGAATAATTTTGGGATGCCCCAACTAGCCCTCTTCCATACGTTTTTATAGAATGAGGGAACTCTTCAATAACATGGCTCCTGTTCTTGACTCCCTGTTGATGAAATGAAATTCCTTTTACATTACTTGTTATTATAGTTTAAAAGAATGGCTCTTGTTTTCACTGTGTTAATAACTAAATATTTGTTTTTTTTTAATTTTTCAAGTTTATGGTTGTTTTAAGGCAAAGTCATTTGTGATGCTGTATCAAAGATTCTACTACACAGTAACACAATGAACTTTTAAGAGGTTTGTTAGAACTGCAAGTTATCTCAAAATGATTATTTCTACCAAGATTTCCATATGTCTTCTTAAGAATTATTTAATACTTATTTAAGGGCATAATGATAGTGTTTAATGAATATGATAACAAATATGACCTATGGCTTTCTGAAGTACTTACAGCAGGATTTCAACTTGATATCCCTGCATTTAATTTTGACTGTGTTCTGCAGACAAATGTGTTAGGTTATGCACAATGGTTTGCAAGTTTTTCTTATCGGTAGTCTCTGATTGGTGAAACTTGCTATTGAGATGATATATCTTGGCAATGTATCTAATACTATTTAGAGTTTTGAATTTAGAATAAGTGATGAATTAAGTCAGTAACCCTCCACTTTAGGGAAATACCATAAGCTAAATGTGAAACTGAATTGTTGCATGTGGAGGTCTGTATCTGAACAAGAGTTGGGAGAACAACTTTCACCTCCACTCAAAGTAAGATCCTTGTGACTCAGTTTCCAAATTGTGTTTATTTTAATAAGAACCTAACTAATTATTCCTGACTCTGGCTATAAGATGAATTTTTTACTGCATGATTGTTTATCAAACTGAGCTAAAGATGTTTTACTTTGTCATGTCTATGCTCCCAGGCTGAGACCTAAAGGGCCAGTTTTGATGCTATTATAATCATGGTCACTATTTTTCCCTCTTATAACAAAGTTTTATAATCATAACAAGTGGTCAGTAGAAGCCACGAGCACAATTCAATCATGTAACATCTTGCTGTTTTCAATCTGAAAATATGTAGTCATTATGTCCTGAATAATTAGGTGAATGAGTATTTGGACTAGTCATTTATCTGTTTGTGTGTGTATGAAATAAGGACCTTAAAGGTTTCCAAAATAATGTAAAAACAATTAACACAATTGTCCATGAGACCTGTAATTATATTGCTTATTAAAACTAAAGCTGAAACATCTTTAACATTTGTTTGTACTATGTATCCTATGGAACAAATACTTTGCCTGAGAATTAAGGGAATACCTGTGTCCTGATCCCATCTGGCTATTCCTTCGACCCTGGCATTTGGGGAAGAATGCAAAACTTAACTTGGGAAGAATTAAGTCAAGGGTAATATTTGGTGGATTCAAGACTTGAAATTCAGTTAGTTCTATATCTAAGTCATTCCTATTTGGTGGATAATTATTATTGAATAAATTACAAGTAGTATAGACTATTGCTAACCATTGGGATGCTGCAAGCAGGATACATAAAACTTGAAGTTGTTTTAATCAGTGTAACTGCTGGTATTGGGAAGCTTGCAGATGAAATTGCTTAAGGTTTACAGAATTTCTAAGAACTCCTAGATTCCCTAGCTTATGTCATCCTCAAGAATTGAATAGCCTTAGATTAATTATTAGCTGCAGAAGGAGGAGTGCACATGGTCATAACTACCTCATTCTTTGTTTATATAAATAAATCAAGTACAATTGAAACTGGCATACATGATATTCATAATATTGCACACAGGATGCATGAGACGTGAATATAATTGTCTCTCTCAGTATCAGGATGGTACTAAATCTGGAAACAATTATCATGTCTATATTCTATAATATCATGTTTGTTCTTTGTGCCTTGCATTTGAATTTTCTTTCAACTATGGTTTCTTCTAGACTATAAGTTTTTCAATATATAACTAAATATTCATGATCAGTTGAAGCTCTATTGTTTTATTTGGCCAACTTAGAAACATATTCTATCCTATGGCTGATTTGTAAGGAATCCTAGTAAGTAAAGAATCTTAAGCAAATATTGGTCCTGTCATTTGTGTAATTTTTTGCCAAGAACGTGAAAATATGCTTGCAGTTAACTAATGGAATGCCAGAGAAACACATAAGAAGAGTTAGTCAATCTTCTGGTGCCTTAATTAATGACTATTCTTTATTTCAGGCCTGGGAACCTGGCCAGTTCCTGGAGTAAACAGGAATGAACAAATATTTTCCTTGATGGACCTCTTGTGATGGAGCATCCTGTATCTGGGAAGCTGCTACATCTCAAGAGTCATATATCAAATGAGAATACTTAACATTGTGCCTTCATTGTTCTCAATCTATAAAAAACCCCTTAATGAAAAGGGACTTTGAAGATCTGGCTGGGAAGTACTGTACAGCTTGCATAGCAATGGCTCCGACTCACACCTCTGAATAGCAATCCTTCCCAGCCAATGAATTTAGATGTTGGTGTTTCCTGAGTGGTGATAATGTATAATGTATGCTTTTTGTCTGTTTGGTATAATGTTTTTATGGTGCCAATGTGTTTGGTAATTGTGTGTTACTTTTGTGCAATGAGTTTCCTCTTGCTTTATGTCTTATTTAAATCAAGTTTCTAGCAGTAATAAACTTGTACCCACCCCCTTTGCTATGCCTGTTGTAATGTGAATTCTCAATCTAGATTAATGTTACAACATAGGAATAATGTGGATTAAGGAATTAAATTAGATTTTAAACACACACATTATGGGTATATATGTATACACACACATATATATATATAGATATGAAAATATATGTGTACACACACACATGCACACACACACACACACACACACACACACATATATATATATATATATATATATACATATATATATATATATATATAAATCAAGGTGGATTTCTTTTAATGTTTCCCAATGATATTCCCCTTTATTTGGCTAAAATACTAAACATTTTTATCTTAGCTCAATAAATAATCTGTGGCCATAACTTTGATCCTTGGACATCTCAGACATTAGAACTATTTTCTATTTTCTCTTAGTCCTGAACATGAGGTGGATGCTTTGAAATACAATCAAAAGTTATAATAATTTCTCAACAAAATAGAGAACAGATTATGGACCTCTGATTTAATGAGAAAACTTCCTCTAGGAATGTAGATTGTTACCTTCTCTGAAACCGAGTTTTAGAGCATCTTGAGTTGCCTAGACTACTTAAATGAATTATTCCAGATCACCCTGCCAATAAATATCAGAGGTAGGACATCAATTGATGATATATTTGCTCCATGAGGAGTTTTCTATCCATTATATCAAGTTGTGCCATTCAGAAAAACACTGTCAAAAATAATTCTTGAAGAGTCTGATGCTTCCCAATGGCTTTGAGAGAAATTGAAAAGAAAATTGCTCACATTTTAGATAGCCCCCATTAGGAGTTAATTTATTTAGTTCATAATAATAGTGATTAAATCTAAGATCATTATATCATAGTTTTAGACCTGAAAAGAATGGCAACCCCTCATTCTATAGATGAAGAAAATAATGAAAGAAAATTTATGTTACAGGGATATTATATCAAAGCTAAAATTTGAACTAACCACCTATGAATGTAAATCCATCATTCCATACACTCTACAACAATAATGGGAAAAGAGAAAAAAGACTAGTTTGAAATGAATAGGAAATAAAGGAAATATAACAGAAATAAATTGAAAAAATGGTATTTGGTTGGGGCACAGTGGTGATAGAATAGGTTCTAGGTGTAGAGCATGAATGTAGTATAGACAAGGAAAGTAAATAAAAGAATGGTGGAGTCTCATTCCAAACTAAAAGATAACATACCATTAATATTAAAGGAAAAGTTATAAAAGAATCATATGGGGGGAATGGTGATTAGTTCATTTTTATGTGCTTCATCTTATTTTGTTCATATCCACTTCAATTTGGGTATGTAATAATTAGCTAAAAACTTTCTTGGCAGTTTGGCCTTATAAATAAAAATGTTATTTTTTATTTGTGACTTATAAATGTTTGTTTTTTAGATTCTATTTTTTTTAAAAATTAGGCTTCAGCAGTCCCTTTTTTGTTTCTGGAACCAGCTGTATCTTTAACCTTTGCCTTGGTTCATTTGAATTAGCAAAGTTTATTTTGACAGAAATAATGATAAAAAGCTTGTGACTAGTATTTTAATGAGGATATCATTTTAGTTTTCTAGCTTATGAAAAAATAATTTGCTGGCTTACTTTGGAGGTGGGTAGATAAATATATGCTTGGCATAATAATTAATAAAGAAATATGAAGGCTAGAGTTGTTATGAAATAAAAACCTCAGAATGTGGTGAAGAAATAATCTTATATTTACTGATGATAACAGATTTCAAGGCTGAGCTATCCAAAACAATTTACTAATCTGGGAGAAAAAATTCAATCTTCTTTAATATAATGTTTTGAACTAAGTCTTTGTGTATAGTAAAATGCAAAAATCTGTAGAAAAGTCAGTATTATTCAAAGCTGCCTTCCTTGCAGAAATGTCATCTGGGTGCTTACATTAGGATTCTGATTTTACATTTCATTTTTTTCATTTGGGGTTCAGTCAGAGATGATGAAAGAACATATAGGTCAGCAATTTTGTTACTGCAGAACTTTGAAAAACTATTCAAATATGTACTGTTTCATTCATGAAGAGATATTTGAGGGTTGTTCAGATGTTTTTCACTTAACAATTTGATGCAATTAAGCAGCTATGGATTTGCAGGCATTAGCAAATAACATATTTTTGTGATCTAGATGGAATCTGAAACAAAATTCTTCCGTGAAACTCCTAGTTAAATGACAAGTAGCTGATCTGAATAATGAAAAGGTACAGAACCATCTTTATAGGATTTTGTTGTTATTTAAATTGGATAGGTTAATGTATATATTACAAAGTCAGAATAGCTATCACTCATTTATTAAGCTGATCACATGCCTCCCCAGGACTCACAGATTTCTCTAGGCTTAATCCACATAATCATATAAAGGAGTCTGAAGAGAATTTTCAACTTGGCCTTCAAAAATGTTCTGCTTTCTTGAAAATGTCCTTATTAAACATTATTTGTCAGTTATAGGTAAACTTCTATAAAGAAAAGCAAGGCTATTAAATAATATCTAAATATTTAATTGAATTGCATCATCTATAATTCAGAAGGATTATTTTAGCTCATCAGAATTTACCTTATCAAAATATATTTTTTCATTTCTAATTCAATTAAACAAATATTTATTTGCTCATCACATGTTCCAGGAAATTTGCATAGATGTGAATTCATATATAAACTGTCATCAGGAATTTTAGAGTATAATAAAAAGGAAACAATATGCATGCAAATAATTAAAGACATAAGGTAAGGTTTGATGAGATACTACTTTAAATATGAAACCACAGAATATCTAGAAAATATATCACATATATATGCACATTTCAAAATAGCTGTCTGAATTCTATCACAAACTGGGTAGAATTAACTATAAAACTATTGGGCGGAGCCAAGATGGCGGAGTGAAAAGGTGACTCTCTGCGTCCTCCTCCGATCTTCTCTCAAATCAACAATAAAATAAGCCTCTGAACTGATCTTCAAGTCAATGAATTCAGAAATATTTGGACACTGTTTGCTGATATCTCTGAAAAACTTCACATCAGGTTTGTCTAACTTGGACAGAGGGATAAACAGAGGTCTCCAGGTGTAGGTCAGAAGTTAGGGTGGGACTCAGCTCAGCACATCCCGGAAAAAATTCCAAACTCCAAACTCCAAATTCCAAACACCTGGAGTTTATCTGAGGCACTCAGGACACTCTGCCCTGATTGGGGGCAGGCATTCTGGCAGACTTGCCTTGTTTAAGGAATAATTCAGACTTAGTACTAACCCCCACCCACCCAGCACCTTAAGTTAATTCGCCGAAGTACCCCAGGGCAAAGATCTTCAGCCACCATTTTTTCCCTACCTTAAAGAGATATCCATGCTGTCTAAAAAAAAAAAGAAGAAGAAGCAAAAGAGAGCTCTCACCATAGACAACTTTTATCGAGAAAAAGAAGGGATGATCCCAGATCCTGAGGTTCCTTTAGACAAAACTTTAGAGTATTTTATTAAGGGCCATCAATGGTCACTTTTTCAAAAGGCCTTTCTGGAAGATTGCATAAAGAACCTCAAAAGAGAACTGGAGGATAAATGGGAAAATAAACTGAAATCAGTGCAAGAAGGATATGATGCCCTGCAAAAGAGATATGAAAAAGACACCAATTTATTGAAAAATAAAATTAATGAAGTGGAAAAAGAGTGCAATGAACAAAAAAATTCAATTGGCCAGTTACAAAAGGAGCTTAAAAAGGTAACTGAAGAAAACAACACTTTAAAAATAAGAATTGAACAAATGCAAGTGAATGACTCAATAAGACTTCAAGAATCAGTAAACAAAAAAAAATGAAAAATTAGAAGAAAATATGAAATATCTCCTAGGAAAAAGAACGGACTTGGAAAATAGATCTAGGAGAGACCATCTAAGGATTATTGGACTTCCTGAAAGCCATGATGAAAAAAAGAATCTAAACACTATATTCCAGGAAATCCTGAAAGAAAATTGCCCTGAGAGTGTAGAATCAAAGGGCAAAATCACCATTGAAAGAATTCACCGATCACCTCCTCAAAGAGACCCCAAAATTAAGACCCCAAGGAATATCGTGGCTAAATTTCAGAACTATAGCATCAAGAAACAGATTCTGCTAGCAGCTAGAAAGAAACAATTCAAATACCGAGGATCAATAATTAGAATCACACAGGATCTGTTAGCCTTCACACTGAAGGATCGAAGGGCCTGGAACCAGATATTCCGAAGGGCAAAGGAACTTGGATTACAACCAAGAATAACCTATCCAGCTAGAATGAGCATTATCCTCCAGGGAGGAAGATGGTCATTCAATGATATAGGTGAATTTCACCTATTTCTAATGAAAAGACCGGATCTGAACAAAAAATTCGACACCCAAACACAGAACTCAAGAGATGCATAAAAAGGTAAAAAGGAAAGAACTCTAGAGAACTTTATTTTTACTAGGGGGATACTTAAACTTTGGGGGTATAATTAAGTAGATATTACTTTGATAATATGAAAAAGAGAACTACAGGGGAAAAGGTTGTCATACTGGGGAAAAGAGGGGAAAAGTGGTAAAATAAGATCTAAAAAAAAGGAGGTAAAAACAAGGTAAAATCACTTGAAGAGGCAAAGAAAACCTAATATAATTGAGAGAAAGAGGGGAGGGAGATGAGCATTGTGTAAATCCTACTCTGATCAGGTTGGGCTCTAAAAGTGTATATCAGACATTTGATTTCACACAGAAACTTGTCTTTTACTAGAGGGAAGTGGGAGGGAAAGGAGGAAAAGTAAGGGACAAACTAATAGAAGGGAAAATGGAAGAATCAGGGGAAAGGAGTAAAAACAGGGGGAGGGCATGTAAAGGGTGGAGTATTGTTTGGGGGAGGAGGTCATCAAAAGCAAAGTACTGAGGAGGGGGGGAAGGGAGAATGGGGAAAGGTAAAGCGAAAACATAACTTGGGTAAATAAGATGTCAGGAAATAAAGTATTAGTTATTCTGTGAATGTGAATGGGATGAACTCTCCCATAAAGCAGAAGCGGATATCAGACTGGATTAAAAACCAGAATCCCACAATATGTTGTCTACAAGAAACACATGTAAAACATAGTGACACATATAGGATGAAGGTAAAAGTCTGGAGCCGAAAATATTATGCTTCAGGTGAACACAAAAAAGCCGGGGTAGCAATCCTTAGATCAAGTAAAAGCCAAGATAGATCTAATCAAAAGAGATAAGGAAGGAAACTATGTTTTATTAAAGGGTACCATAGATAATATAGCAATATTTATACTAAATATATACGCACCAAGTGCAATACCATCCATATTCCTAGGGCACACATTAAGAGAGATGCAAGAAGAAATAGACAGCAAAACTATACTAGTGGGGGATCTCAACCTTGCTCTTCCAGAATTAGATAAATCAAACCACAAAATAAACCAGAAAGAAACTAGGGAGATAAACCAATTGTTAGAAAATTTAGGTACAATAGATCTATGGAGAAAGTTGAATGGAGACAGTAGGGAATTTACTTTTTTCTCTGTGGTTCATGGAACTTATACAAAAATTGACCATGTATTAAGGCATAAAAACCTCCAAATCAAATGCAGAAAGGCAGAAAGAATAATGATGCAATAAAAATAACTTGCAATATAAAGGCCGGAGAAAATAAATCAAAAGTTAATTAGAAATTAAATAATCTAATCCTGAAGAATAAATAGGTGAAAAAGGAAATCATTGACACAATAAATAATTTCAGCCAGGAAAATGACTGTAATGAGACAACATACCAAAATTTGTGGGATATGGCCAAAGTGGTTATAAGGATCAATTTTATATCTCTAGATGCTTACTTGCATAAAATAAAGAAAAGATCAACGAATTTGGCTTGTTATTAAAAAAACTAGAAAAAGAACAAATTAAAAATCCTCCATTAAAT
>JAJPUD010028514.1:0-14623 GCA_023553655.1 Myrmecobius fasciatus
TCTGATGAATCCCAGCTGATCATCCACATCTAACATTGTCCTTAGGGGACTAAATGCTCCCTGGTTATATTGTTTTATCTATCTTCCCTTTTCTTCAGAAAATGTTTATGGAATGAATCCCCACTGAGCTACCAATTGTTAAGGAAAATTGTTTCAAGAGGGTAATTGCATATTAAAGGACATTTTTTGAAAACTGAAAAGCTGATGAAACACAAGACTTATTTAATGAAGGAATAATGATTACCTTGAAGACAGCAAAAGGAGAGTCTACTTCTGATTGAGGGAAAGGGTTCAGAAAAAACGGTTTGCTGATTTTACTTCACAGTTTTGCCAAGGGTCCCTTGGACATAAGGACATTATTCTTCAGGACCATATATTTTGCTTCTCTTACCTAGGGAGTTTGGGAATCATTTGAAACTTGTGAGGTTTCTTGCCTCTTCCCTTAAGTCATTTGTCCTCCTTTAGAGACAAAATCTAAAGGGAGTAGGAAGAATGCTGCCATTTCTTATGTTGAACTGGAGAGGAGGTGAGGGAGATTTCAGAGGGATTCAGGGGAAATGTTTAAGTCAACCCAGCTTGTTTATGGAGAAAAAGATGACCAGACTTTGACTTATTGTTTAAGATAAAGGAATGGGATTAGTAGAGACTCTTTAGGATGGTGTCTTTGTCCATTGCCTGAAAAAAAAAAAGAGGGGTATAGTCAGATTTATATGTCCTATAGGGAAACAGGCAGGCAGAGAGAGGCAGCCCCCCAGAGCTCAGTCCTGTGGCTGACTCAGCCCTTAGAGGCCTCTGAGAACAATAGTCTTCTGTGCTGAGCTGGGGGCTGATGACTTTATCCATATCAGCAAATTTGTTCCTCCAACCCCCCACCCCTACCCAAGGGGACACTCTGGCAGACCTTGATAATAAAATTCTTTGGCTTCCAAGGCTGATCAGACAAGGGAACTAGGGATGGAAACTCAAGACTCTTACTTAAATATCTTGCCCTTCCCTCATGATTTGAGAATCTGCCTTCTTTAACCTCCACAAATATCATGAACTTTGGGTGGGAGGTTGAAGTGATGTCTGTGGCTACAGTGTGAGAATTGTGAGGGGGAAACTAAGGGAGGCAACCCCTTGACCCAGGAAAGGACCACATTCAGTTACACAAGTAAGGAAAGGGGTCTCCTTTCATATACTGTCTGAGCAGTATGAAGAAATGAAAAGACACTATCAGAGAAAGAAAACAAGTAAGAGGAAGAACCTGGAAAAAGATGGGGAAATCAAAGGGAAAAGGAACTGAGAGAGATGGGGGTGTGGAGGGAAGGACACATCCAATGCAAGCAATTGGGATGATGGAAAATAGCTTCAGTCTTTCTTTTTCTTTCTGTGTTTGTCTGTGAAAGTATGTATTTGAGTTTATCAGAGAATCTTAGGACATTAAGAGCTGGAAGGAATCTTTTGGGCTCCTCATAACATTTGTAAGTGCATAAAATCAAATTAGAAAATTTCAAAGGAAACCAGTTACATTACTAAAAAACAAATAAAACAAATTTATGCTCTGTAGGATAAGAGCTCCTGGTTTAATCTAAGCCTTTCTTTTTCAGATGAGGGATCCCAACACTGGTCAGAATGGGAAAGGGATAGAATGGCCAGATATGGGTTTCTGACTGCCTTGTCTGCTATACTTTTTATTATAGTTGTGTTCTTTATATACAAGTATGTATGCATACATATGTATGCATATATATATGTATGAAAACATTATGTATATGTATATGAAAGCATTGATAATCTGTGAAATGGCATTGGGACTGGAATTTTTATGTGTGAAGTAGGCCTTGTTTTGATACTGTATGGGATCTAGATTCCTGGATCAAGGTCAGGAAGATCTGGGATCTAACAGCCATCCTGCCCTTAAATCACTGTGGGGCCCTGAGCAAGACATTCTGTTTCCCTCAACCTCCTCATCTGTAAAATGAGGCTATCATGTCATCCCTGCTAATCTGCCTCTTGGGGCCTCTGTGAGAAGCCAGTGAAATATAATGCAAGCCGAAAATGATTTAAAATGTTGTACAAATGCCCAATTGTTCATGTGGGAGACTGTGTGTTTATGTGTACTATTGTGCCTTTGTGAAGGGAATGTGTGTTTTTTCTCATCCTCTTATGGGTGATATGTTGTCTTTGGCCTTCTCCTGAGCTTGGTGCTTCAAAATTTATTTCTTTCAAAGAACCATCTTGCTGCTCCTGGCTCTTTTTGGAAGTTTCAAGGCAAAACCTGATGCTCATCAAATTGTGTTGCCCCTGAAGAGGGATGATTTATTGGTTTCCTGGTGGGGAACTCCTCTGCTGTGTGTTTTTGTTTTTTCTCTCCCATTTAAGATCACTGGGCCAGATCTTAGGCACTTTCCCAGCAAGAAACTTCATTTTTCTCTTTCCTTTATGCTACCCTTGAAGTTGAAGCTGTTACAGGTTCTGAGGAACAGAGGGAGACATAGTTTTATTAGGGAAGGCTGGATCTTTCTCCCCAATTTCCCAGCCTCCAGTTCCTTTTCTTCATTTCTCTTCTGAATTTTAGCCATTGACTTAAAGTGTTACATGCAGGGCCTTAAAAATCCCTAGGTCAGGGATTCTTAATCTGTGGTTCATGGATCCCCAAGGGTTGTAGATAGATTTCAGGAGGTCTATGAACTTGGATGAGAAAAAAAATTTTTTTCTTATGATATTTATTTTACTTCATACATTTACATACATTATTCTGAGATGTGGTTTACAGGATTTACCAGACTGCCAAAGAGGGTTCATGACACACAAAAATTTGGGCTCCTGATCTAGAGAAATAGCCAACTCCTAAACCTGTGAATTGAGGGGATTCAGGAAGGCAACAGCCTTCTCGTATCCCAAAGCATCATTTCTGCTTGATTATACTTAATCATACCATTAGAGATTCATTACTTTGGATTAAAAGATACTTTAACTAAAGGCCTCAACAGTTACCTCTGCAAAAGCATAACACATTAAGTTCTTGATGCTTTAATGTAAATTTGTTTATCAAATACCTTGGAATTCTTGAGTTTTGACCATAAAAAGAAACTTTGTAAAAAAGGAAAGCAGATGAAAACTTTTCTCATTCTTCAATATGCCAGAATGGACATAGCTAATCTTGATGAGAGGAGGAAGATGGATAGCCAGGGCTAATAAACATTAGGGTTAGCTGGGAACCTTCCTAGAACCATTATCCCAAAGCAGTTCCCCAACCTATCTCAGCCTGGGTTGATTTCTCTCTACAACAGGACCTACAAGGCCAGTGAAATTGAGGTCATTTAGGGACTGGATATAGCTCTCCCTTTTCCAAATCTAGTTGACCAGGATTGGGAATGGAGGGAGATTATTCCAGCCACTTTCTAAACAGTCTAGATTTTTTTCCCCCTCTTGTCCCATTTCTTATATCTAATGCATCACTAAGGCTTTTTTTCAAACTATCTTTCATTATTTCTTCCTTTCTCTTTCTATTGCCAATCCCAAGGCAAATCATTATTAGCTCATAGCAAGAGTTTCCTAATTGGACTCCCCAACTTTAGTTTCTTCTTCCTTCTATCATACTTTCTGCCAGAATCTTTCTACAATACAATCCTCCTTCCCTGTTCATAAACTTTCCTAGGATATCAGGAAATCAACAAGTATTTGTTAATTTTCTAAAAATAAATAAAACAAAAAATGTGTGTCTTATTTTGCATACTTAGGCCATCATCTCTGTCAGAAGGAGGAGCAGCATTCATCATCAGCCCTCATTTCAATGATCAGAGATTGTAAGTTTTTTCAGAGACCTAAATTAGAATCTGATTCCAGACCTTTCCTTACTAGCTATGTAATTTTCTTGGCTTCATTTTTTTTTTTTTTTAATCAGTAAAGTGGGATCGTAAATATGCCCACTTCACAGGATTGCTGTGAAGATCTAATTCAATAATTCATGTTAAGTGCTTTTAAAAAAATAATAATAGCTTTTTATTTTTCATAATACATGCAAAAATAGTTTTCAGCACTCACCATTACAAAACTTTGTGTTCCACATTTTTCTCTCTCCTTCCCCACCTCCCCCTAAACAGCAAGTAATCCAATATAAGTTAAACATGTGCAATTCTAGAATATATCTTGTAGAAGAAAAAGACAGACACAGTGGGGGGATAGCTTACTGTTTGTCTCTGAATTTGAGAAAGGTATAAGTACTGACCCAACAAATGAAACTCCCTCTCCCCCCCTCCCTTATTATTAATTTATCTTCTGTCCTGTAGGGGGTGCAGATTCATGTCATCTACCATGAATGGGTTTTTTGCTCTTGCTTTGGTGAATTTGAGGGGAGGAGAAAAGAAGGGGTAGTCAGATGGGAGTTGGCAAGGAACAGACACTCATTCTGGGCTGGTATAAGGGTGCCAAGGCTTTTAGCAGGGATTGAGCAACATGCTGGCAAACAAACTGATGAACTGGAGCTTGGGGTCTAGGTCAGGATTGGGGACTGAGGCTCTGGGAAAGGTGAGACCCTCAGTTGCTTTGATTCTTTTGTGGCTATGGGGCAGTAAAAGCTACAGGTGTGTAATAAGAAGTGGTCTTCTGTCTCTGAGTCAAACATTCAAATAGTCTTCATTAGAGTAGAGGGAATCACCAGTCCTGGGCTAGCCTGAGTATCAGTTGGGAGATTTTCCACTTACTTTATAACATTACAGCAAGAATCATCTCC
This sequence comes from Myrmecobius fasciatus, assembly GCA_023553655.1. Classification (NCBI taxonomy): domain Eukaryota; kingdom Metazoa; phylum Chordata; class Mammalia; order Dasyuromorphia; family Myrmecobiidae; genus Myrmecobius; species Myrmecobius fasciatus. The sequence continues at coordinate 4,718 of JAJPUD010028514.1, forward strand.
TCACTGTTTCACTCTCTCCTACAATGGGTCAGTCTTATTTTGGACTTTTCACATTTGTTCCCTATTTTCTCTGCCTCCTCTGCCCTCCCTCAAATCCTTCTACTTTCAAAGATCAGCTTAAGTCTTGCTTCTTTCAGGGGGACTTCTATGAGTGATGACATGTTTTTTTTCCCCCTTAAGAAAGAAGACTTATTGATATGTTTTTCTTTTTAACATCATAAGTCACTTCTTGACATAGCCCCAAACACCCTTGTGTTTTTAAAAAAATATTAATAATGTTTGCTTTTATATCAATTTAGCTTTCTAATATGTCCCTTCCCTCCTTCCATCCAGAGAGCTATCACCCCCCCAAAAACAAAACAAAACAAAACAAAAAACAGCATCCCACCAACAAACCAGAACAGCTTAGCAAAACCAACACAAGTATAACACTTATGTAGTACCATTGAAAGGAAAAAAGCAAAAGCAGAAGAACCCTTGTAAGCAAAACAAATTCTCATCTTGTTGTCCATATCTGAAAATGTGCACTTCATTCTGCACCAGGAATCTTTCCTATATCTGTCAGGAGGTTGGGTAGCATGCATGCTCCATTACCAGCTCTCTGATATCCTGGTCACTGAATTGATCAGTCCTTAAAACTTTCGAAGTTGTTTGTCTTTATAATTTGTTGTTATCATATGAATTGTTTGCTTGCTTCTAAGTCACTATACTTTATGAGTTCATACAAGTATTTGGTATACTTGAAATCAGCTCTTTTGTTATTTCTTTTGGTAAAATCATATTCAATATATTCACATACCATTATTTATAGGGTGGTGACATAGCTTATCTTTTTTCAAGATTAAGTTTGATCCTTATAATTACATAGTGTTTAACATTAAAAAAAATTCTTTCCATTCACATGTAATAATTTTGTAGATTTAGCCTGTTTCATTTTATATCATTTTATAAAAGTCTTCCCCTGGGTTCCTGTAATCTTCATATTTATTGTTTCTCATGGTAATAAGAATAATGTTTTTGTTGTTATATTTTCCTTGGACCTTTCCTACCTCTATATACCTATAGCATTCAATTTCTGAACCATGGTTTCATATTGATGTGTTTCATATATCTTTGTCTTTTTCCCTTTGATTAGATTGTAAACCATTTTCTCTTTGGGACACATAGTAGGTGCTCAAGAAAGAGAGTAACCATGCCGCTCAGATCTGCCATTCAGGAAATGGTTGGGGGAAAAATACCTAAGGGTGGCTTATGTGCTTAAATATTTTTGTCTGTCTGAGGGATGACATCATAGTCTTCAGAGTGGATCCAACCACATTTTAGCTATAAAATCACAGAATCCTCACATGTACCCTGATGAAATATAAGCTCCTTGAGGGTGAAGACTATTATATTTTTGGCTTTGTATCTCTATTACTCAGCACAGTTCTTGGAATATAGTATGCATTTAGTAAATACTTTTAAATTTTGATTGCCAGAGCCCTTGTAAGGGCATATTTATCTTTCAATTCAAACAACTCCTAACTTATTTCCATAGCTAAAGCACTGGGGAGCCTGATTTAAAACATATATACATACACATAGAGAACACATTCTCTCTTTTCCAAAGTCTGATAGAAATTCACTTGTGTGACTTTGATCTTTCTAGGCCTTGTTTTATCATTTGTCAAAAGATGGGATGGAACTAGTCTGCTAACCCACATCATACTGCAAATATTTAAATTTTCTACTAGGGGCCACCAGCTTCTAGAGTTTATTTAGTTCTCCAGGGCTCAGGGTGGGTAAAACAAGACTTTGGATAAAGAGATTCAGGAATTGGAGATTCAGGTCTCAGTCAAAGGGGCAGGAAGGATAATGATTAAGTGAGGGGGGCTGTGAATGAAAGAGGCAGAATTTAGACAGAAGAGATAGTTTAAAAATAATAAAATTAATAGTACATGGCAAAGAGATTTATTTCTCCCCTGATTCCTTCTGCTAATCTCTTTTGAGTTTTTCCAGAAAGACCTTTCTCCTATCAATATTCTCTTGGCTAGATTCAAGATTTGTTATAAAGCACCTTCACTGATCAGGTGTGAGGAGTACAAGGAGAACCTGGATAATTGAAAGTCATTCTCTTCTTCTAATTCTCAACCATTCACTATTAACTGCCAAGGAATAATGAGTCTTTTTATCATCTCTTTCCTTTTCATCTGAGTAATAAATAGATTTTAAAAAAAACCCAAAACTGAGAAGATGGTATGGGGAGGGATCAAGTTTTGGGGCTTAGTTCCCTAAGCCACGTGTTCAGTCTCTGCTTCTGTAAGGGCAAACATGGGCCACCTCAGTGTCTTCATCTGTAAAATTATGGGAATTAGACTCAATCACTTCTAAAGCCTTTTCCAATTCTGAGAATTCAATGATGTTTTAAAAACTACATAGTGGTCCACAACCTTAGAAAACCAGAGACTTTAGTCACAGAGAATCAGAGGTTTTATGAATATCATAGAAGTTTCAAACTTGGAATGGACTTTAGGAGTCATTGCATCCAACTCTCATAATTATACAGTTCCATTTGTCTGGCACTTTAAAGTGCTTCCATATACATTATTTCACTGGCTCCTCATGTCAGTCCCATGAGGTAGACAGGCAGGGTTATTGCTATACTCATTTTCTAGCTGAGAAAACAAATTTGGAAAGTTTCTTGCACAGGGTACTCTGTCATTCCAGTGGCAAATGGAAGACTAGAACTCAGGTTTTCCAACTCCTAGTCTAGACTTGTATATATTCTCCTGTATATTTAAGCCCTGCCTTGTGCAAAAACTCAACCTCTGATATGAGTTCAGAGATGAAAATGAGGGGATTAGGATAGATGATCTCCTAAGATTCCTTTCATCTAAGTTTTGTCTCCCTAATTAGTGACAGAGATAAGACTAGAACCCAATTCTTCTGTTTCTTATAATTACAGTGGCTGGCACATAGCAGTGCTTAGTAGTATGTATGTCTTTTGAGTGAATATCTGCCATGTCTCCATGTATGTTTTGCGTGGATGGGGTATAGGCAAGTTAGTCTCTGATTATGCACCACTGTGTTTCTGTGGTCCTCTCAGACCACAGACTTTGCTGAGCTGACATCCTTTCCCCGGGGAGGGGGAAGTGATAATTATTTAACAGTAGATGATAGTGAGAGCTCTGTTTTACTGTCTGCCTTGTCCAAGATCTCCAGAAACAAGTCACTTGGAAAGGGGACGATAAAGATGCTAAAGGTTGGTGACTCCCTCTGAGGACTTCAGAGATTGTCAGATTTTCTGAGTGTCTAGATTTATAAAATGGGATGGACAGGGGAGGAGTCTTTATGAACTGTTTTTTTTTTTTTTTAAACTGGGTATGTTGGGGGGCAGCTAGGTGGCGCAGTGGATAGAGCACCAGCCCTGAAGTCAGAAGGACCTGAGTTCAAATCTGGTCTCAAACACGTAACAGCTATGTGACCCTGGGCAAGTCACTTCACCCCAATTGCCTCAGCAAAAAAAAAAAAGCAAAAAAAAAAAAACTGGGTATGTTGGCATTTGTATATAGTAGATACATAAATAGATACAAAGTAGATTTATGTATCTACTTTATATACTATATAAGTATCCACTTTGTATCTACTAAGTAATCCACTTTGCTGGATTGCTATTCTCAAGAGCTGGGGCCTTGAAGTATTTTTTTGTCATTAGCCCCTGATGAGAAGAGTTGTATCAATGGCAGGGGGGGGTAGGGGATTGTTGGAGAGTTGGAGGATTTTTAGTAATTATTTACTTTGAAGGTATGTTCCTTCAAGGAAGGGACTGTTTAATTTTTGTATCTGTATTCCTATCTGTTAGATCAATGCAAACCCTTTGGAGGTATTTCATAAATGTTTATGCCATTGAATTGAATTCAATAAAAAGTACAGTGCTTCCACTGTAGCACTTGCCTTGGAGGCAGAGGATTTCAGTTCAGATCTCATCTCTTGATTCCTGAGAGACACTGAGCAAGTAACTTAATTGAAACAAATAAGGCACTGTTTGGATTTGGAATCAACATTCAGTAAGGCATTTATTAAAAAGATTCCCATGTGCCAGGTACTGTATGAAACCCTGGAAATTACACAAACTTTTAGATCAACCTGTATTAATTAGCAAGACTGTCCTTGCCCTCATGGAACTTATATTCAAATGAGGAAAGTCAAAACATCTACTGGTTGGTGGGAGGGGGGAAAGAAGAAAGAGGGATATTTCTAGGGTCATAGTGAAAAGACTACTGGGAAGTAGAATTGGGCGTTTAGGAGCTTGCATGATAATGCAAAAACTTATATATCAGGGTTCTGAACTCTGAGAGGAGCTTTCCTAGATGAAGATGGTCGGAGAGTAAGGGTTTGGTGAACAGCTATTCAAGAAGTGGCTTAAATTGGATAGTGGACTTAGAATTAAGATGTTATTAAGATCATGTCTGATTCTTTATGACCCCATTTGGGCTTTTCTTGGCAAACTTTACTGGAGTACTTTGTCATTTCCTTCTCTAGTTCATTTTACAGATGAAGGAGAAACTGAGGCAAATGGGGTTTAATGACTTATTCAGAGTCACACAGCTAGTAAGTATTTGAGATCAGATTTGATTTCAGGAAGATGTTTCATCACCTGTAAAATGAGGGGTTTTGAATGGTAGCTTGTGAGGTCCCTTCCAGCCTGGATCTATGATTCTTTGAATTGACTTAACCAGCATATCTGAGGACTTTCTGAATTCAGACCACTGTGTTATGGACCACAGGGGGAGACTGGAGGAACAGAAAGTCCCAGCATCCTCTTGTGAGAGAGTCATTTATCAAAATGAAATGAGTGGGTGGGGAGGAGTCTCAGCATTCCAGTCTCTGTCCAAATGCATTGCAATCTGTTCCTCCTATATCCGTAAATCAGCAGGTTTTTTCTAAGTGTCTCCTAGCTAAGGGCTGTGTGGAACCAAAAAGAAGTCATGGTCCCTACCCTTAAGGAGTTTACCATATGGTTGGGAAAGCACACGAAGCCTATAACTCATGTGTTGGGAGAGTCCCAAGAGATCAGTTAGTCTTTTACAGATGAAGAAACTGAAGACCAGAGAGAGAGAAATCATTTAGGCAACTAATGAGAAGCAGAGGCAATTAGTTACTCGTGGGTAGAGCATGGACTAGAACACAAGCCCCTGACTCACAAAGGCATTTCCAATGCACCTGCAAAGAGAATTAACAACCAAAGGCATTTCTGGTGTGTGTGGTTATATGTAGCGGGTGATTACATATTTGTACATAGATGTTTGTTTGGGCCTGTCTGCTTGCTGGGCTGTGCTGTGTTCCTCAGCTGCTGTAGCATCTGCCATCCTGATCTCTCCTGACAGGACCATTTAGGGGAATGGTGGAGAGGAGCTACAGACTGGTGAGGAGGAAATATGGCTTGGGCAGCAACCTAGACAGTTCAGCCTTCCCCAGCTGACTCACCAAAGGAGTGGGTGGGTTTAGAGAATATGGCTTAGAAGACTGCTTTTCATTTAGCAGCCAGAAAGCATGATTAGAGACCACAAGGGGCCTAATGAAGGTCATAGATTGTCTTCTGTGTTTGGGACATTGTGCTAAGGGTCTGTGGAACATAAAGTACAAAATGATGTCCTTGCCCTCAAGGGGCTAACAGTTAAACTGGGAAATTTGGGCCTGAAAGGATGGTTAAGAATACAAAGTAATATGTATTAAGTATGGGCAATGAGTGTGGACTAATAGTCTGGCCTGAGGAAAGAGGGCCTTCTTACCTTAGTAAAAGCAGCCTCCCACAGATCTGAGGTCTGATTTAGGGATTATGCAGCAAAAATATCTGGTGGAATCCCCTATCAGTCAGTGAGCATTTAATAAGTGCCTACTATGTGCCAAAAACACATCCTCTCTCTCTTTGTCTGTCTCTGTCTCCCTTCTCTTCCTCTTTCTGTCTCTTTGTCTGTTTCTTCTCTCTGTCTCTGACTCTGTGTTTTTTTCTGTTTCTGTCTTTTTCTAGGAGGAGGTCACACACACACACACACACACACACACACACACACACAGAGTCAGAGAGAGAGAGACAAAGCGACACAGAGAGAGACAGAGACAGAGAGAGAGACAGAGAGACAGAGAGAGAAAGGATAAACTCCAAATTGGGAATTTAGCAGACTGAGTTCTGGTCCCAAGGTGACCTCTGCAATTCAATTCAGTAAGCATTTACAAATGCTTTCTGAATTCAGAAGCCTAGGTTTAAGTCTGTGGTAGATACAGAGTTGATAAGTTTCACTTTGACTTCCTGGGCTCCAATTTTCATATCTATAGCATAAAGGTGATAAGTATTTGTTGCTTTGGCATTCTTCCTCAAGTAATAGAACTTCAAAAAAAAGAAGCTCATGTAAAACACTTCAAAAAACAATCTGTGCTGATAAAATGAGATAGTAGTTAAAAGATTTAACTCATGTAGAATAATGCTAATATTTGGAAAATTGAAAATCATCTGAAATCAGCAGGCTTCTCAAAACATAAGATAGGAAGTCTAGGTTAATGTGTTAAAAAAAAAAAAAAAAAAAAGTAGTGAACTAGGAATGCTAGTCATTGCTCTATTCCAAAAGGGTTTTGATGACCTGAAGCAAACTACTTAATTAACCTATCTAGCCCTCAATTTCCTTATCTCATCAAAAACCTATATTGATCCCTGATAAGGGTTGGGTGTTAGAAATACTAAGAGATAAGGGGTATATACATAAAATGTGTGTGCGCGCGAATTTATATCTATATCAGGAACAATTTATGTATATCCTTATCTTGTCAATCTGTTTATAAAAATAAATACATATATAGCTATCTCTGTTTAGCTCCATCGGTTTATCTGCCTATGTCTAAATCTCTATTTCATATCTTTGTCTCTATATCTATCATCTCTCTCTCTCTCTCTCTCTCTCTCTCTCTCTCTCTCTCTCTCTCTCTCTCTCTCTCTCCATCTATCTCTTGCTCTCAAAGAATGTAGACTCCAGTTGGGTAAAGACAGAATGTGCACATAAATAGATGAATGTTTAAGCTAAGTGCCAAATAAATGGTTCAGACCAAGCTATTGCAGTTCAGAAGACAGAGACATCACTGTGGATAATATTGTGGGTTGGAATACTGTTGGAACATTGTGGGTTTGAATAAATAGTCAAGGGAGACTTCATGGAGGAGGTAGAACTTGAATTGAGCTATTAAAGATAGGCACATGATAGAGAAAAGAAGGAATGACATTGTGGAGGGGAGGAATGAGAAAAACAAAGGCCCAGAGGTAGAATTGCCTATGACAGATTCTGCTTATTGCACTCTTAGGTAAATTTCTATAGAGCTTTCAGTGCTTCTCTGAATTGCTTATATTTGTCATTTCTTACAAGACAGTACTATCCATTATATTTATCAGATTAAATTACTTTCAAGATTTAATTTTTTGGGGGAGGAGGAGGGCATGTGGTAGAGGCCTGGTGGTGAAAGCAAAGAAGCATGTTGCTTTAGTGAAATCAGGGACAAAGGGCTAATGAGAAGAAATTCTTCATTTTGAGGGGAGTTCAAGTGAATGATTAGGGGGTGGCTGATTCCTATGTATGAGAGTCAGTGAGGCTGTGGCCTGAAGCCCAACAGGCCCTTTTGGACAGACAGCTTGGCAAGAAATTTATCACCATCTTTCTTTATCTGGAGTTCCACTCAACACATACTCAGTCCTGCTTTGAAAGCTAAGTGTGGTTGGAGGGATCCTGAATATGGAGGCAGGAAGGTTCTGGAGATCAAAAAAAAAAAAAAAAAAAAAAAAAAAAGGCTTTAAAGGTAAATATTCCTTCAGGTTTGGCAAGAGATACTACTCCTACTCCAGACACAAATCTGGCAGTTCTGGAAGTATCATTTGGTGAGACTGGATTCCTGGAGAGTAGGGGGATGGAATACTGTTGGAACACTGTGGGTTGGAATAACTAGTCAAGAGAGACTTCATGGAGGAGGTAGAACTTGAATTGAATTATTAAGGGTAGACATGCCATAGAAAGAAGAAGGCATGACACTGTGGAGGAGAGGAATGAGAAAAACAAAGGCACAGAGTTGGAATTGCTAATCTGTGTTCTAACCTCTTTAAAAGGGTTTAATATTAATAATTCTTTGCATTTGTAGAACCATTTTACATGTTTCAAGGTGATTTCCTGTCTGGCATCTCATTTGAATCCCATAATCTGGAGGTTATTATTATCCTCCTTTGTCACTGACTTCCTTACCTTTCCATTCAAGCTCTTATTATTTCTCTATCCAGACTCCTCTGTAGTCTGGCCATTGTTCTTCCTCACTTGCTTGGAGGTGATGGAGCTGAGGTGCTAGGACAGTGGGGAGGGTCTCATTAGGCTTTTCTGATCTGTAGAAGATGATGGGGGAAGGGTACTACAATATTCAGATATATTTGTGATTTTGCTTGTTGTGCATAGATCCATACCTGCCATTCTGTGACACTTTTATCCATGTTCTCCCCAGTTTGCCACACATCAAGAAAGTCTTCATGGTCATTTCTAGAAGTGTTTTGTAAATTTACGTTTTTATATCCCGTTCCTTTTTTTAAAAAACATCATTTTTATTTCCCAGTATATACCTCTTCCCTTTTCCTTCTCAGAGAGTCACCCCTTATAACAAAAATGGCAAAAAAAGGGGGGGAACCCCAGTTCAAAAACTAGCCAACACTTTAACCATGTCTGACATTACATGCTGTCTTCCATACCCATAGTCATCTACCTCTCAGAGCTATTTTTAACCACTTCCTTTGCTATGCCCTGCTTTGAAAATGTCTTTGTTGCTTTTTCATTTTCCCCTGAGAGAAGCTTGCTGCATTGCAGAAACCAATTGTCCATCTTCCTCTACCTCCCCCTGTCTCTCTCAAAACCTCATTCTTCTGTCACTGTCTCTTTGTTTTATTTTTCTCCTGTCTCTTACTTCTCTCACTCTTCTCTTTCTTTGGTTAAGAAACAGCTGAGGGCCAGACAGCTGGGACTTAGAAGAGGGACAGACAGAGAGAGTGTGTGTGTTTGCTCGTGCTTGTTGAAGGGTGGGGAGGAGAAGGACATGAGGAGGTTGCCAGTTGAGCCTTAAAAAATCAAGTTCCAAAGTTTGGGAACTGTCCTCATGGTCATAAAGGGGAAGGAATAGACCATATGAGTCAGTTTTATTCTATCCTTATTCTCTTCAGCACCCTCACTATTACCTCAAATATCCGGACTTATTTTCTTCCTGGATCTCCCTTTTTCAGTTCACACAAGAACACCGACAGTTTGTGAAGGGAAATGGGGCTTCCCACCCCGGTCCCTCTCAATCCTTCTTGCCCAGCACTTAACATAGGCTGGATGTTAGCTTTGAGGAGGTCATATGGACCTTCCTGAAGAAGTCCTGGTGCAGTCCCCTTGAGTGGGATGCCTTTGGGTCTCTTCTCTGTCAGGGTTGCTGGTTGGCTAAGGGGTGAGCCAGCAGACTATTGGAGGGGGACTATTGGAATCACAAGGCACATAGGGACTGCTGCACTTTGGGTTGAGGGAGGAGTATGTTTCTTGTGTTTGGACTTAGAGGGAGGGGGGTGAGGAGAAAATAAGTGTAATAGTTTTATATAGGATAGGATCTGAACCTCAGGGGTTTTGTTTGCTATTTATTTTTGTTGTAACATCTTTCCCTCTTTTCCTTTCCAGGTCCTACAGAAATTAGGGAAAGCAGATGAGACTAAGGATGAGCAGTTCGAGCAGTGTGTCCAGAACTTCAATAAACAGCTGGTAAGTTCATTTAACCACGCTATGGGATATCAAGGAGCACCTACTCTGGGTCCAACCCTATGCTAAGTGCTGTGAGGGATGCAAGAGAAGAAGGGACCGTCTGTTTACTGCCTTCAAGGAGTTC
>JAJPUD010028515.1:1011-14622 GCA_023553655.1 Myrmecobius fasciatus
CTCCTTTTATTTTTATAATTTCAAGTTTCGTATTTGATTGGTGGCTTTTATTTGTTTTTTTTCCTAGCTTTTTTAGGTGCAAACCCAATTCATTGATGTTCTCTTTCTCTGTTTTATGGAAGTAATTATCTTCAGATAGAAAATTTCCCCTTATTTCGGTGCATCCTACAAATGTTGATATGTTGTCTCATCATTGTCATTCTCTTGGATGAAATTATTGATTGTGTCTATGATTCGCTGTTTCACCCATTCATTCTTTAGGATGAGCTTATTTACTTTCCAATTACTTTTAGGTCTACCTTCCCTTGGCTTTTTACTGAATGTATGTTTTATTGTATCATGATCAGAAAAAATATATTTACTCTTTCTGCATTTCTGCATTTGATTTTGAGGTCTTTATGTCCTAATATATGGTCAATTTTTGTATAGGTTCCATAACTGCTGAGAAGAAAATGTATTCTTTTCTGTCTCCATTCAATCTTCTCCAAGATTTATTATACCTAACTTTTCTCATATTCTATTTCCCTCCTTAATTTCTTTTTTTACTTATTTTGTGGTTTGATTTATCTAATTCTGAGAGAACAAGGTTGAGATCTCCCATTATTACAGTTTTGCTGTCTATTTCTTCTTGAAGCTCTCTTAATATCTCCTTAGGAATTTCCATGCTGTACCACTTGGTGCATATATGTTTAGTATTGCTATTGCTTCATTATCTATGGTATCTTTTAGCAAGACACACTTGCCTTCCTTATCTCTTTTCATTAGATCAATTTTTGTTTTTGCTTGATCTGAAACCAGGATGGCTAACTCTGCTTTTATTTTTTTTTCTTCACCTGAAGCCTAATAGATTCTGCTCCATTCTTTTACCTTTGCACTGTATGTATCACTCTGCTTTAAATGTACTCTTGTAAACAACATTGTAGGATTCTCGCTTTATTCCAGTTGGCTACCTGCCTCTGCTTTATGGGAGAGTTCAAGCCATTAACATGTATGGTTATAACAACTAATTTTGTATTTCCTGCCTTCTTAACCTCAAATGATATTTTTTGCTTTCCTTTTCTGCATTCCCTCCTTTCCAGTATTTTACTTATGAGCATCATTTGCCTCAAGCAACCCTGCCCCTTTAGAATCCCTCCTCTTTTCTTATATCTCTCCCCTATTATTTTTCTTGTCCCTTATATTTTGCCTATACCTTCCCATTTTCACTTTCCCCTACCACTTTTTTATAAGGTGAGAGAAGTTTCTCTGTAAACCATATATTTCTAATATTTTCTCTTTGAGCCAAATGTGATGAGAATAAGATTCATACAATGTTTATCCCCCTCCTTCTTTCTCTCAAATATAATAGGTTTCCTTTGCCTCCTCATGAGATGTAAATTTCCTCATTTTACCTCTACTTTCCCTTTTTTCTGGTACAAACCTCTTTCCACCTCATTTCTTTTTTATTCTGTAGCAGTGAAATCAAATTATACATATACTATGTATACCTATAACAGAAATACATTTCCCAAGAGTTCTCTTTTTTTACAACTTTTTATGCTTCTCTTGACTTTTATATTTGGAGTTCAATTTTTTTTTTGTTTATCTCTGGTCTTTTTTATCAGAAATAAATGGAATTCACCTGTTTTATTGAATGTCCATCTTCTTCCCTTGAAAAAAATGTTCAATTTAGCAGGAGTACTTTATTCTTGGCTGCATTACAGGTTCCTTTCACTTTTGGAATATCAGATTCAAGGCCTTTCTGTCCTTTAAGGTGGAAGCTGCTAGGTCCTGGGTAATCCTTATTGTTACTCCTTGGTATTTGAATTTTTTTTTTTCCACTGAGGCAACTGGGATTAAATGACTTGCCCAGGGTCACAGCTAGGAAATGTTAAGTGTCTGAGACCAAATTTGAACTCAGATTCTCCTGACTTCAGGAATGGTTTTTTATCCACTGTGCCACCTAGGTGCCCCTTGAGTTTTTTGTTTGTTTGTTTGTTTGTTTGTTTGTTTGTTTTGCTGCCTGTAATATTTTTTCCTTGGTCCAATAGTTCTGAAATTTAACCATGATATTTCTTGGAGTTTTAATTTGGAGTTTTCTTTCAGGGGGTATTTGGTGAATTCTTTCAATAGCTATTTTACCTTTATGATTCTATGACATCATCTGGGCTTTGATGATTTCCTGAAAAATAGTGTCTAGCCTTTTTTTTTAATCATGGTTTTCAGGATGTCCAGTAATCCTTAGTTTGTCTCTCCTAGATCTACTTTCCAGGTCAATGGTTTTCCCAAGTAGGTATTATACATTTTTTTCTATTTTTTTTAATGTTTTGGCTTTGCTTGATTGATTCTTGATGTCTCATTGAGTCTATCATTTCCACTTGTTCAGTTCTGAATTTTAGAGAATTATTTTCTTCATTTACTTTTTTTTACTTCTTTTTGTATTTGTCCAATTGATTTTTTAAATAAGTTCTTTTGTTCTATGGATTTTTTTCCCATTTCACAAATGCTGTTTTTAAACGATTTATTTTCTTTTTTCATTTCACAAATTCTGTTTCACAGGAAGTTGTTTTCTGTTTTCATTTTCAACTCTATTTTTAGGAAGTCATATGCTTCCATTTCACAAAATCTATTTTGTAATGAATTTTCTTCAGATAATTCCTGTGCTTTTTTTTCCAAACCCTTTTGTAAAGTTCTCATTTCCTTTCTCCATTTTTCTTCCAGCTCTCTTTTAAGAGTTTTTATAATTTCTTCTACAACAGCCTTGTGGGATGGGGGCCAATTCATATGATTCTTTGGTACTTCATCTGGAGATGATCTGCTTTTAGTATCCTCAGGATTGGAAATCTGTTCTTCTCTTTCACCATAAAAAATATATATAGTCAGAGCTCTTTTTGTGTTTTTTTGTTTGTTTTTGTTTTTTACTCATTATTTTTTTTAAGTTGAGATCCACTTTTAGAGTAAGGGGCCTTGTCCAAGCTTCCTCTACAAGCAGCAACAGCTATATTGAGTTTGTGTTGATTCACTCCCAGTGCTGGCCATGTCTTGTGAGATTCTGGCATTTCAGGGTTCACTATTTGCATTTTGTGTTTATGTTGGATGTATAATAACTTCTCTGCTGATCTACTGGTTTCCAACCAGGGCAGAGTAATCAATACTGCTGTAGATTCCTCCCTGATGATTCTCTTTCATGAAACCCACACCAAGCCAATTATGGGCTGCCTTCACTGACATCTGTGTTTGTTTTCCTTGAACTTTGCCAGCCTCCCTCCCTCTGTACCTGATTGAAACAGACCTTTTCTGGAGATCTTAAAAATTATCTTCTGCTGTTAGTTTGTTACACTCACAATATTCGTGGATTCTGTCAGTCCAGAACTAATTCAGACCCTGGATTTACTAATTAGTCTGAACGTCATGGGATAAGATCAGAAAGAAACATGTCTCCTCTCTGCCATCTTGGCTCTAACCCCTATTAATTCTGTTTACATGTAAAGAATATTATTTAAAAATTGAGCAAAAGAAAAATAATTAATTAAATTTAATGAAAATTAAATAACATATATATGTATATTTATATACATATAAATATACATATATATATATCATCTTATACCTTTCAAATTGGCTATTATAAACAAAAAAAATGGAAACTAACATATTAGGGAAGATATTGAAAACATTGGAGCTATTGGTGGAGTTGTTATCTGATCCAACCATTCAAGAGAAAAATTTATACCATGAAAAAAAGCTGCAAGTTCATATATATGTTCTTCAATTCAGCATTGACACTACCAGATCTATATTCTAAAGGATTTGCTTTTCAAAAAAAGGAGAAGTGCTCACATGTTCAAATATAATTATAGCAGCTCTTTTTCTGGTAACAAAAATCTAAAGTTGAGAAGATACCTATCAATTCTAGAATGATTGAACAAGTTATAGTATGTGATTGTAATGGAATATTGTCATGCTAAAAAAAGTTATGAAGTTTGCTTTGATAAAAATGTAAAAAAATATTAATTAGGGAAAAGTTAAATGATCAAAATCAGAACATCATACACGGTAAAAGCAATATTATATGATGATAAAGTATGGATGACAACTATTATCAGCAATATCTAAGTCAATTTTGAAAGATGTGATTTAAAAAAAAATGATATCCACCTCCAGAGAAACAGTTAACAGTCTAAATGTCAAAGTGTGCTATTTTTAATCTTTTTGTATTCCTCCCCCTTGCCTCCCCTATTCCTTGTCCTTCCCCTTCCCCTTCTCTTTTTCCCTCCTCCTCCTCCTGTACCTCCCCTTCTCCTTCCCCAACTCTCTTTTTCTCTTTCTCTCTATTACAAGATGACTAATATGGAAATCTATTTTGTTTCACTACACATGTATAACCACTTCCAAACTACCTGCCTTATTAATGAGGGACTAGAAAGATAGGGAGAGAATTTAAAATTCATTTTTAAGAATGAGGGTAAAACAGTTTATATATACTTGAAAAAAAGTAAAATGTTTTTAAAAAATTTGGCTCAGAAACCTTATGGTATATTAGTGCATCATGAATGAAGTACATGGGAAATAAAGAGAAGCATATGAAGTCATATGAAGTGATAATCATTAATATAAAAATGTCAAATAAAAGGCATACACAAGGACAGGAACATAAATGACAAATCAGTAAGCAAAACCATTTTGAATTATGTTGACTCTAGCTGGCCTTCAAAAAGAGGTGAGAAAAAAAATTTTCCCCTAGTTGATAAATGGTGCAGGAACATGAGCAGGCAGTTTTCAGATGATAAGAAATTAAAACTATCTATAGTAATATGAAAAAAAAATGTTCTAAATTGCTCTTGATTAAAGAAATGCAAACTAAAACAATTCTGAGATACCACTTCATACTTACCAGGTTGGCTAACATGACAGAAAACAAAAATGTTAAATGATGAAGAGAATGTGGGAAAATTAGGACACTGTTGGTAGAGTTGTAAACTGATATGACCATTCTGTAGATAAATTTGGAATTATGTCACAGAGCAATCAAACTGTACACATGCTTTGATCCAGGAATACCACTACTAGATCTATATCCCAAAGTGATCATTAAAAGGGGGTAAGGATCCAAATGTTTACAGCAGCTCTTTTTGTGGAGAAAAATTGTGTACTTGGATTGAATATTAATAGTCTTAGCCAGAGAGACTTGATAGGAAACCCCAAGGTCTTAGACTTCTTCTTCTTCTCAACTTCCTCTCATAATTGAAATTTAAGCAGTGCCAGCACACTGAGTTCTTAATACCCACCAACTATCAACAGAAGCTGATGTACATCGCTTTATAGGTTAAACTAGACAATTTCTAGGAAATTTTGAAGGAAATATTCTTGTTCAAGGTAAGTTAGATTACAGATTCTCTATTTTATCCATCTCTGAAACTATGTAATTCTGTGTGTGTGTGTGTGTGTGTGTGTGTGTATTCTTTTAAGGACCTGCTTGAGGATGCCCCCTTTTACCACAATGAGTACATCTACACTCTACACTTTTCCTCCTCCCATTCTTATAAGGACTTACTTGTCCAAAGCAACATTCCCTCAAGCCTTGTTTACTCACCAGCAGGGAGGAAATAGTTCTGAAGAAACAGAACCTTTGTTATTTATACAATGTTAGGAAAGTCAATTTACCTCTGCAGGTATCAGTTTCCTCACTGATAAATAAATGAAGGTTATATTAGATGATCACTGAGGTACACTTGCAACTCCAAATATATGATCCTTTTAACCAGCAGTCTAATTAACTACTTACTGCATTGCAGACTTTATGGTAGTTGCTGGAGTTTAAAAGACAAAAATGAAATAGCCCCAAACCTGGCTTCCAAGCTACAGGAGGAAACAACATATACAAACATAGGTACATTTAAAGTAAATACAAGATTTTCTTTTGCTTTGTTTTATGTTGTGTTTGTTTCTGGGAAGCATTAAGTCATTATCAACAGAGCAGACATTAGTTTGTTGACTGATACAATTCCCCTGCTTAAGGCACATTTTTGCATTTGGCCTTCTAAAGAAAAGTCCTTAAATAAGTAAAGGCACTGTAATGTTGGGAAGTTCAGCCAGGAACTTTACAGGAAAGATTCTTGGAGGGAAAAAAAAAACAACTTTTGAACATACTTACAGTTACATTCAAGAACTATCAAATAGTTCACATTATAACTCACAATTATACAATACTTTTAATTTTCCTTACAATTGTACTATTTGGCAGGTAATGTTAGTACTACAACTCCATAGGTTAAATAAGACTGAAAAGAGGCTAAACGATTAATTTGAAGATGCTAAAAATGGCAGAGCTGTGATTGGAATCCAGATTTTCTACCTCAAAGGCTAAGTATTTTGCTGTGCTGCCCCATCAGGGCAGATATACTATAGTTACAATTGTTTTGGCAAGACAGGTCCAGATAAAACTGGGAGCTTTGTAGAGTGTATCAATTTGCTGTGCCTCTCTCCTTAAGTTATCTTCAAAATGATCTAAGTATCATCAACATTCTCCTCAATAAAAATATACCAAGCTTTTGCATGTATTCTAGGTACTAGAGGAAAAATTTATATATTGAAGAGTTCTACTTCTCAAAGGACTTAAAATTTGATTTGGAAGCAACCTATGACTAGAAAGTGGTACAGGGAAATAAAAAGCTAACTGTTCAAGGAATGACATGGAGAATAAAAGATTCAGAATAACTTGCTGAGAATTGGGGTGATCAGGGAAATGTAGATATAGAACCTGAGATGAGTCTTATTGAAGAAGACAGATAGTATCGTTGATGGAGGGGGTCAGACAGAATGAAGTGGGAATGTAAATGATCTTTTGTATTTGAAGTGATGGAGAATGAATAAGACTAGCCAAGTGTGTCTAGAAAGTAAAGTTGGCATCAATAAGCAGTAGGGAGTCAAGGAAACACATTAAAAGTTAGGTGAAAAATAATATTAAATGTTAGGTAGCATTCAGAAAATGTAAGGCCTTGGACATCAAACTGAAATACTTTTCTACAGATATTAGGAAATTTCTGAAAACTTTTGAGCAGGACAATCATGTCTTTAAAATACCATTATCTTGTCCAGTTTTCCAGAGTTTATTGTGCCCATTATGTCATCTTTAACCATGTCTTCTTCCACTCTCTAAAATTACTCTCATCAAAGTTTCATTCTCTCAATGCTGTCATCTGAGGTGATGGTGAGCAAAAAAAAATGAAATTAATACATTAACTACATTATTGATAGAAGCCTAATTGCATTTTAAAGAGTAACCCTGAAGAGGCAATCAATGGAATAAATCTTAAAGTTAGATTTTAAAACAATGGACAGCATAAATGGACAAGACATTTTGGGCAATAGAGCATTCAGAATATATTTCATGCTGTATAAAGACATGAATTAAAGTCATGTTTTATTCGATGCTGGTTGGTTCTTGCCCTTCATTCTAGAAAAAGACCAAAATGACATCACTTTGTTATAGTCAAGTTACAGTAAGTATGACGCTGGCTGATCAGGCCATAATGATCTTGGAATGTTTAACTATGAGTTGGTCACAAATAGTCCACATGAACATTTAGGGTGGATACTCTCAAATTGTGCATCTTGCATTTCTTTTGAGTTACTTCAATCCTGCTTTGCTCATAGAGCATAGGACATTCTCTGAAAAAGACATGCCATGTTGGTTGTTCCTGTGCCAGTGTCTCCCATGTCATGCAATCAATTACAAAGTTCTTAAGAGAGACCTTGATAATGTTCTTGTTTCACTTTTTCTGACCATCATGTGAGTTCTCCATAAAATAGTCTTTTAGGTAAGAGCATATTTGGCATTTAAACCATATGCTCAGCCCATTGGAGTTATGCTCTCTGTAGGCATTTTAGTTTGAGAAAGGTCCTTGGTGTTTGGTGAGATATAAGCTGCTTGTAAATATATGTAGATTGATCAACAAACAGGATCAACAGTATTTTGCTGAGATGTAG
Source organism: Myrmecobius fasciatus (assembly GCA_023553655.1). NCBI lineage: Eukaryota > Metazoa > Chordata > Mammalia > Dasyuromorphia > Myrmecobiidae > Myrmecobius > Myrmecobius fasciatus. The sequence goes on from JAJPUD010028515.1 coordinate 8,980, forward strand.
GAGAAAAAGAAAGAAGCACACAATAGGAAAATGTCTCATTGTGGTATTTCATCTCCCCTGGATCTATTTATTTTCTAATAGAATTTTGTGGTAGGTACTCAGTTGGTTCTTTCCACTCTTCTTTAAGAAATCAATCCTCTTTTTGACATTTTAAAAAAGAAAAATGAAGTAATCATAGCAATTGTTGTTTTTATTCTTAATTTAAATAACACACATGAAAAATTTTGTACAATATGAAAAGATACTTTGAAATATTTTTAGGGAATTAGTCTTGTGATATTACTGATACCGGGATTTACCACTGATGATACGTTCTTTCCCAGGGTTTGTTTTGCAATTTATGGTCTTAGACAATTGCTTAGAGCACTCAGAATTTAAGTGACTTGTTCAAAGAATCCATGCATATGAATGGCAGAATTTGAACCTATGTTTTCTTGATTTCATAGGTGTCTCTATTCATTATGCTATACTGAATTTCTAACTTTAAAATTCTGTAAAGAAATATATCAATTTTTTTTTTACAAAGGTACAATGACAAAGTTCTTTGTCAATAAAGTTCAAGAATACTATGAAGTAATTTTCAAGGGATTCAACATTTCACATTGCAAGTTTTGAAAGTTTGGAAGAGAAGTAACGAATCTTCATTATTCACAACCATTCTCACCAATATAAGCACTGGTATAGTAGCTTTTTTTTTTAATACAACAAGCTATTTACTCAAAGAATCCACTGAAATTGTCTGAGGAAATAGGACACATTAAGTTTTAAAGGCTCTTAAGTGATGTTCACATGATAAACTGTAAAGCTCTGGAAAATCAAGGTACTATTAAATGTGGGTTCAAAGTCTCATCTTTTTTAGTGTTTTACTTTTGTTTTATCCATTCCCCCCAATTTTTAGAGCTTATTTCTACGGTTCCTAAAATATTTAAATGTGATAATTTCTTCCAGTTGAAAGTAATTTTAAAAATTTTTAAAAAGTTATCATGTTTTTGCCTTTGAATAAAATTCCTAATTACATATAAGTGAACACAAATTACTTAAATCTCAAGTTTTCTAAATTATTTTATATCTATCTATCCATCTATTCCCTTAATTATGTACAAAAACAATCTCTAATATTCATGTTTTTTAAATGAGTTCCTCACTCCCATGTCATTGAGAAGGCTAGCACAAATCTCAAGTCTCCAAAGCAGAACTTATGAATAGATTTTAAAATAACTGTAGGATGAATTAGGTCTATTTTTGTTTACCACCTCATTTCTTGTCTTTCATTTCCATCTTTGCATTTTGTATTCCTTTGTAGATTTGTGAAACTTACCTTTTTTATACATTTTGTATTATTCTAATTTTGCTGCATAATGAAATCATGATTCACTCATATTTGTTTTTCATAGGGAAAAACATAATGAATATTTAAATGACTTTCTCAAGACTGAGGGGGCAGGTTGAATTCTGAATAAGAATTTTTAAGTATTGCATGACCCTGGACAACATGCTGATTTTGGTTAGAATATCAAAATGAATTATTTCCAAAGTTCTTTGTCCTTATGGTTATTTAACTCTTAATTAAAACAATGTTAATATGTATATTTAATAATTACTAGAAATATTCCTATAATTTTTTTGGATACTTTTATGTTGGCTTGTTTTGTTTTATTATAAGCCATTGCTTTCATCAGTATATATGGCAGGACCAATAGAAATTTAAGTATTGAAATATTTTCCACAATATTTTGAACTTTGCAGTTCTATATCTTTGTTAATAATGTATATGAAGATGTTTTCTCTCCTTAAGCTTTTTTAAATTGCAAGTGCCAGTCTTCCTCTAAACATAAATATACTGGGGTTGTGTGTTAGGGATTAAAACCTATGCACATAAACCCTAATAAAATGAGATGCTTTCCTCTTTAACATCACAAATTCTGGTGAAATGCCCCCATCTGCTTGCCTGTAAAATTTCATCACTTTTAATGTACGAAAAATGCAATTTTTGAGTAACTAAAGATGGCCTCTGCAGAAAATGAAGTCAAGATGCTGGAGAAAAGGTAGTGACTTGACTGAACCTATCATAAAACAATTTCTGAGTGGGAAAACTCACAAAAGGAAAGGGGAACATAATGATCCTGCCAAAGGCAACTTAAAAGGTCAACAGGAAAGGTCTGTCACAATAGGATGAGAATGAAGCACTGTCCAGCATAGATTGTACCAGAAGACCCAGACCAAGCAAACACAAAGCAGAACTTAGGATGCACTGATTCTGCAATAGCAATGGTTATTTCTGGAGTTCTGAGCTTCAGAGAGTGAGAGGGTCAGACAACTAATAAGAAGGAAATCACAGACATCTCTTTGTTGGCTTTGGGGTAGGGCTTTGTTGTTTTCTTTATACTAAAAGCTGTGTTGCAGGCCTGTATGACAATCTCAAGGTAAAGAGGAGTACTAGCATATCAGATCTTACAAACAACAGTGGAATATGGATTCTTATCACAATTACAGGGAAAAAAAATAGTATTTGTGATCACTCACAGAGCAGAACACAGGCCAGGAAAGTATAAACACATCTTTGTAGATCAGAACACCTTGGAAAAATTGAAAACTTACAGATCCCTGGAAGTATCTTTGAAAAGAGTTGCACAAGATTCCTGAAGCTTGGGACTGTGAACCTTTTACCCTGGAGATAGAGTCTTATGTTAAGAAAAAGTTAACATTCAAGATATAGACAGGGGAAATGAGCAAATCACAGAAAAATAAATTCTTACCACAGAAATTTACTATGATAACAAGGAAAATCAAAACTCATACTCAGAAGAAAATAGCAAATTTAATACTCCTATATTCAAAGGCTCCAAGAAAAAAAGAAGTCATAGAAGAGCTCAAAAAGGTTTTGCAAAGCAAGTAAAAGGAGTAGAAGAAAAATTGAGATGAAAAATGAGAGTGATACAAGTAAATCAGTATGGAAAAATAGAGACCCACAAAGAAAAAATGCTGAAGAAAAGAACACATTGACAAACCAATGTAGGCCAAATGATAAAAGAAATAGGAAAAAAACAGTAAAGAGAAGAGGAAATTAGAAAGTAGAATTGCCCAAATGCAAATAGAGACATAAAAATTCACTGAAGAAAATGATTCCTTAAAAATTAAAACTGAGCAAATGAAATTTAATGACTTTATGGGAAATCAAGAAAAAATGAAAACAAAACCAAAAGAATGGGAAAAAATACAAAACAATGTAATATACCTCACTGGAAAAATAGTTGACCTGAAAAGTAGAAGCAGGAGAGATAATTTTTAAATTAATGGAAAACCTGAAAGTCAATATCTAAAAAATGAGCCAAGACATCATCTTTCAAGAAATGATCAAAAAGAAAAAAAAAGATATCATCATAGTATTCAAATAGAGAGTAAAATAGAAATCAAAGGATTCTAGTTATCAATTTCCAAAATTAAAACTCCCAGAAATATTACAGACAAATTTCAGAATTTCCAGGTCAAGGAGAAAATCTTGCAAGTATGGAACCACGATCAGCATAATACAAGATTTGCAGAGTAGGATATCTTAGAATATATGGTATTCTACAGGGTAAAGGAGATAGGATTAGAGCCAAGAATCAATTGCCCAGTAAAACTGATTATAATCCTTTAGAAGAAAATGGATATTAAAGGAAAGTTTTGATCAAAAGACTAGAGCTGAATAAAAAAAAAATCACTTTTAATTGCAAGACTCAACAAAGATATAAAAATAGAGGTAAGGAGAAAAGAGAAATCATATAGAATTTAATATATATACTGTTACATTATTGCATGGGAAGAAGTTTGTAATTCACAAAAATTGTATCATTACTAGAGCATTTAGAAAGAACATATATATAGAATATATATGTAAAGGGAACAAGTGTCAGCTAAATATGAAGGGATAATACCTTCAAAAATAAAATTAAGGGCTTAGAAAGGAGAAAAGTAAAGATAAAATGGAGCAAATTATTTCACATAAAAGAAGCAAGAAAAGTTTTTACAATAGAAGTAATGTGAAGTGAGAGAACATAATTCTCATCAGAATTGACTTAAAGTGGGAATAATATAAATACTCAATTGTGTATAGAAGTTGATTTTGTCCTACAGTAAAATAAGAAGGAAAGTGGATAACAGAAGAAGGGTATTAGTAGAAGGGGGGGTAGAATGGGGGAGGGAATCAAAATAAAATGCATTTTGAGGAGGGACAGTGTAAAATGAGAGAAATTAGAAAAAGGAAGAGAATAGTTTCAAGGGAAATGCATTTCATAATAAAAACAAAAATTTGAAGAAAGTTTCTCTGGTAAAAGCCTTAGAGAACTGGATTAAATTTATAAAAATAAGAGCCATTCGCCAATTGAAAAATGATCACATCTCTTTTTTTTTATCTGTGTTGAAATCTTTAGTGACTCAGAAGAATATTTTTCAATATTCCTCTTAGATGGGGGGCGGAGCGAAGATGGCGAACTGCAGACAGAGTTCTCTGTGAGCTCCTGAGACCTTCCCTCAGACCCAGACAAATTGAGCCTCCGAACTGGTTTTGGAGGGAGGGCTCCACCAAACACTTGGACTACAATGCATTTCTATTAACAATCTACTCTGAAAAAACTCCAGAAGTTAGTCTCAGGGGAATCGGCCTCTGGCTGCAATCAGACGCCAGCTTGCCAGGGGCAGAAATTGAGCTGCGACAGAGGTGGATTTTAGGCACCCAGGAAGCCCCTGGGAGATGCCTGGGCCACTTTGCTCTGTTTGCGTACAGGTGCTTTGGCAGATCTGCTTTTGGTAAATGGTGGATTGAGAGCAGCTGAAAACGTAGTCCTAGTGCTTATCTAACCTGATCAGCCTCAGACCGGAAGTCAACTCGGCAAACTGCCCCAGGGCAAATTGAAACTGTGGCAGTATTCCCTGCTGCTGACTGATACCTCAGCTCAAAACCATGAGTAAGAAGCAGAAGAGAGCTCTCACCATAGACAGCTTCTACAGAGAAAAAGTAGAGCAGTCCCCGGATCCTGAGATTCTGAAAACAATCCCAGATGAAGTCATAAAGGGGGACTTATGCTGGTCTCCCTTTCAGAAGGCTTACCTGGAAGATTGCATAAAGAATCTCAAAAGAGAGCTAGAAGAAGAAAGGGGAAATAAATTGAGATAAGGGCAACAGAGATATCAAAAACTGGAAAACAAGACTGGTGAATTGGAAAAAGAAAACAATTCACTGAAAAACAAAATTGGTGAATTGGAAAAAGACAACAATTCACTGAAAAATAAAATTGGCAAAATGGAAAAAGAATACATTGAATCAAGAAATTCAATTGACCAGCTACAAAAGGAGCTAAAAAAGATAACTGAAGGAAATAATACTTTAAAAATTAAAACAACAAATAGAAGTAAATGACTCAATAAGACTTCAAGAATCAGTCAAACAAAAACAAAAAAAATTAAAAATCAGAAAAAAATATGAAATGTCTCCTAGGAAAAACAACTGACTTGGAAAACAGATCCAGGAGAGAATATCTAAAGATTATCAGACTCCCTGAAAGCCACAATGAAAAAAAGAACCTTGATGCTAACTTCCAGGAAATCATTAAAGAGGATTGCCCTAATGTTTTAGAATCAGAAGGCAAAATTGGCATTGAAAGA